>JAOTQE010056445.1:0-12500 GCA_025631205.1 Nesometra sesokonis
ATATACATCAGAAAGGCATTTTTTACTTTTACTTACTTTGCTTACCACCTTGCCTATGTGCGCTAATAACGATACGATCTGGCTAGTTTACCATTCCATAATTGGTATAGCAGTGAGAAGGGTCCAGGCCCTATTTGAGTTCTTTCCACTACTATTTTGGCTACCATATAGCTGCACTGATGATCCCTGAACAGGGTGAAACGACAGGACTATCGCTGATAGGTGATGGGCCTATTGTCTGCATTTCAGTCGATACTTAATTTTTTTTTAAATTTTGGTCGGATTTTCTCTACTGTTTACGTTTAAATATTTATTAAATAAATGGTATTATAACGATAAATGTAATGTTTTACTGATAATTTGTTGTGAAATAACAATTACAGATAATCAAAATAATGTGTAGGTCTATTTATCTGTATTTTGATTTTCGGATATTTTCACAGAAAAACAATGTCATTTAATTAAATTTATGCCAGGCCCGATCTAACGACTTTTTCAAACGTTAATGAATATTTGCCTATTTTTATACATTTTTAAATAGGCCTATTACTGTTTTACACCATACTTCAACTAAAAACGCGACAAAATCGAATGCGCGACCAAAATTATCTGTATTATTTAGGCCTAATGTACTATGTTTTAGCCGCTCTAATTTTTACGAATTTTAATCAAGTCTCCCTCGAAAACTCGCCTCAACTCGCCTCCACACACTCGTTTTCAGTCAACTGGTGCCCATGTTAACGCGTTCCTTAGGGCATTGGTCAGTTCGTTCCCAAACTGGCTCGTCCTCAGTCAACTCGTCCCCGACAATTTTATAGTCAACTCATTCCCAGTTCAACTCGTCCACAACCGACACGTCTTCAGTCAACTAATCCCTAAGTCAATTGCTGCAATGTAATGTAATGTAATTCCATTTATAGTGTAATATAATTAGATTTATATCGCGCCTTACACAGTAAAGTCTCAAGGCGCTGTGGACCATTTTACTATGACTTTCTACGTCCCTAAGGGCCACGTTATGTCATGCTGCCTGATACAGGCGCTCATTCATATTTCCACAGCAGGGGACGTATGAACCAGTACACCGGGGTAACCCCCTGCTCGTCTCGAAATATGTACCGAGTCATTTATAGCCTATGTCACATGCATTATGGTAGGGATAGTCATTTTTATTACTTGATTGCTTTTTAGGCGCTATTGACCTCCCATACTTACATATTTTAGTTTAGCCATAAGGCCTGTTAAAGAAATTCATGAGCAACCATTCGCACCGTGAAAGGACGGTACGAATGGTCACTTGATTGAATTCGAAAGTCACGTGATACCATTGTATCACATTCTAATCAATGTTTGGCGTTACGAATTTTGTCTAGCCGGGCCTAGCCCGAGGTCTACCCTAGGCCTAGGCAACATTATGGAGGATTGCAACTGCACGGGAACTAAGAACTGAGGGGTTTTTTTTAATATGAATAGGACAAAATTACAATCGTGAGAATATTTTTCAGGTATAATTTGTTGTTTGGTAGTCATCTGAACTGGAGGTGGGCTTAGGTTGGTCATTCAAAAGGGAAGCATTTTGACTGGTTGACTCTACTACTAAACGTTTATTTTGATCCGCCCACTTTCCAAATCCGGAGGGGCAAGATTTCATCATCCTGGTAACCTGGAAAAGTATTTTACAAGTCGCTTGTACAGATTAATAGAGCATATACTGATTGTGATCGTTGGTGGCGCTGCAAAGTTATAAATTCTTCAGATACAACCAAGTGTAGGTTATCTATAGTACACCGGGCCTACGTTTTATAGTCCTTACCCGATAAGACTTGTTCCACTACCAGAGCGGGCCTCAACCCATTGCTATGGCTCACCGCGGTTCCCCTACTTTAACCGCTCGGTAATCAACTCGCAGAATTATTCCATTCATTCAGTACAAATGCAAAAAGTTCGTCAAAGTTAGCATAGCGTCACCGTGTGGTAAATTTCATAGGATACGATGTCTACGGCGAGGCCTAATACCGGCCGGCGTCCAGAATTCTAGTTATTATTTGTTTCTGTACGAAATCATCATCGTTTTATTATTCTTCATTTTTTTCCTTCCGTTTTTGTAAACAGTTTATCTTAAATTCTCAATGACCTATTAACATGGAATTTATATGGATCGTGGATTAACGAGGAATATACTCAAAATTATTTTCAACGTAATCATTCATCATGACGTCATTTACGCGGACATTTTGTATCGACCATATCTTCTTAATTGACGTTTCTAGATAATATTTACTGAGCATTCACTTCAGGTCAATCTTGACGGTAATGCGTCACAAAAACTTGCGCGCGCCTAAAATTGTTAAAACGTTCTAAATCAATTTTTAATGTATTAGAATACGTTTCAGACCATTTTGAATTGAGACGTCATCATTTTGTCATCTACATTAAAAAAAACAGGATTTTTTAAACAATTACATAATATTTGTAATGTGACGTTATCTCGGTAATTGACAGTCGATTTTCCCGATATGTTGTAGATGATGTAATTTTATACAAGGTGGTACTGTTACGTTTATTTTAAATTTTGATGACGTCATTATAGTGTAAATGTTAGTTCAATGGCTGAAGGCAAGTACCGCTCATAACCGTGACCAACTTCAATAAATTGTAAATATAATATAGCATACTGTACACAAAAGTTGGTTTAAGGTTACTTATATTTTTTGAGGTAAATTCTATGTCACATTTTCTCATTTGATTACAACACAGTACTACGCGTACTACAGCTAACTCATCAAAATTACGAATTCAGTTCTAGTTATCATTACCTCCTCCAACGAAGATTGCCAGGTAATGTTTACAATTGTGTTGGTCTGGGTGTGTGTTTGTGTTTTTTTTTTGTTTGCATCATAAACTAAAATTAATTGGCAGGTTCTGACGAAATATTTAGGGAAGTTTGGAAATGATCCAATGAGCATTTGATTCAATTTTTGTTAAGATCGGTGGTTGCATGCGCATGCATGAAAACATACGGTACACTGTCCAGTGTACGCTATGAAGTCGGGCACTACACAGATTTTGTTTTATAAAAAGGAACTACTGGTTAACTACTAGATAACTTTGTCATGTCCAGTGCGGATACCCGACAATTTTTCTTAAAGATGACATACCCGGGCCACACACCGAATTTATAAATATTTTGTAACAGTTGTATTTTGCAAACCTTTTGCTATAGTTTGTAACAATTGGTCTGCTGTGTTTTGGAATAACGGTGTGTTGTATTTTTTTGAACGAATAGTAACTCAAACCTGGCGTTGAGGATTATTTGCAGTTGTGGTTAGGTCAATATCAAGTAATCATTGCTTATCCTTTTTTATTTTGTGATTTTTTTTTACATTTGGTTTTATTTATTAATTTATTAATTTAATATTTTGTTATTGGATTTAACACATTTTTGTTTCCTTTCTGTTTTAGTAAGTACAACCATTGCTTTGAAGTTTAGTGTAAAGGTATAACATCATAAAATACATACAGTTGACATGTAAATATAAAATATGGTTACAAAAACTAAAGTTAGAAACTAAAAAAAAACTGTTTTGATGGACTCCTGTATAATCATTTTTTATTTGGTATTGGAACAAACGACTCAGTATAAACTTGATATTAGTATATGGGCGCTTTGGTTAATTTATTTTATTTTATTTTATTCAGTTTAAACCAACAGCAATGAAAACCGCCACTAGCAGGTTATGTAATTGTAGGCCTACTATTGTATTAAAGGGCATCCCAGGGAACAGTCCACTTTCCTAAGTGACCTATTTTTCCTTATTGTTTCCAGCAATTTTATTTATTTAGAAATAATTTCGATCTAAAAACACAAAATAAAGTTATGTCATATTTATGACCGCGTTCATCACTGTTGTCGTTAATGACAACCTCGAGAGAACTCCGTACTACCGTTATTAATCCAGGGAGCTCAACGTTTTGATGACAATCGAAAAGCGCCAGGGCAAGCAACGCGGTATTGCCGAAGCGACAGAGAGCGAAGCGATTGAAAGTCGAATTGCTGATAAATATCCATAATGTTATTATAGCGAACCTACTTGGCTAAGATGTCGAGAAAAAAATCGAGTCCGGGCGGTGCGATGCTGTTAAGCTCTAGTTTTATCTTGTGTTTAAATTTATCAGACGTTTTTTTTTTTCAGTTATGTCTGTTGGCCATCATCGGTTGGTTTTCAGTCGTTCTGTGGTCTATGGTTCATTTTTTGCGTCCCATCTTCATTACGTCCTACCATGCTATGTCTTATTTGTTCAAATACTAAACGTGCCTACTAATTTGAAATAGGTCTCGCATACATTTTAAAATGTAATGCGGTATAAAAATAAACACAGATAGCAACACTGACCCACCGATCCACATAAAAACGGGAATTTAAAGCGTTATTATTAAATATGACGAACTTTATGCCTATATGTGACAGTTCAAAATGCGACAGAAAACTTATAACAAAATAAGGCATTAACAATTGAAAAAAAATATATTCTTTTAAGAATGCAAATACACCAGCTGCGTAAGTGTTTCGTACAAGTTAGGCCAATGCGATTAATGTTATTTACTGTACAAATTATATATCGTTCTTTCAGGATCATATCAATGAAGCTAGAGGAAACTACCATGACGGATCAATATCCCACCTCACCACTCACAGGTCAGTTACATCAACAATAAAATACTATGTACTTATAATACCTACTTATATAGATTCGGTGGTTATGTATTTATTCAAGCATATTATACAGGTTAACATATCAGGTATACATATACAACCTATTTTACATATGGTACTGTTTTAAAAATGCTTTATAGACGATCATACTAATATTAAATTTTACAAGGAACAACAGCCATAGCAGAAAAAAATGACAAGTTAATATACTTATACTTATGACGAACTTATACATCAACACTTAGATGTTTAAAAATGGGTCCCAGAATACAATTAATTGAAATATATGATAATAAAAATGTATAACCGATTACAGGCCTATAATGAGCACAAAATCTGACCATGGTAAAAATGTAGACATGTAATTAAAATTGAAAGTATCGATTCATTTATGCTAATTTAAGTACGAAACAACCTATAAAAATACAAAAGATTTAAGTTAGATCTCTTAAATTAATTTAAAATTTAATAAATCGAGTTAACTTGATTTGGAATACCCATAATGTTAAAACAATAAGAAAATAAACAGGTACAATTTATTGCTAACTTAACTAACAGCATATAAAATTATAAAACGGTAATGATTTTATTATAACAACACTACAATCATAAACGTTTTATTGTTATATATAATCATAACCGTTTTATATTTGTATTTTAACAATAACTATGTCATAATAATAATGACATAGTTATTGTTGTAACTATAACAACAGTAAATATATCAGTATTATAAAATTTATTAAGAATCGAGAGAAAGATAAATCAAATAATATAGACCTACTCTAATTATTAGTACACAGAAGATGTGTTATGTCTTTATAGGGTGTGTCGCTGAGCTAATGTCACTAAAAAGGGAGTAAATCTAAATAAATCACAAGTAATTGGACGATGAATGACGTCGCCGTCTACTTCTATGACAAATATATTGTGTTTTGAATATTAATACAATAATAATAATAACTGATTACTTTTCATTTATTGTAAATATAATCGCAGGCTAGAGAATGGCCTATATTGAATATGTTTCTACCTACACTTGAAAACTTTCAATTTTCTATGTCACGTGCAGCGGAATTATATGGTATGTCATTGTCACAAGCCTATAGCTACAGCCAACGATTATAACTGTGAAACAATCACTAGTTTAGTCGCATTTCAAAACGTATCTTTTTTTTCAAAAACATTTGATTTTCTTTTTTATCTTAACACAATTTGTACAGCGCCAGCGACTGCGTTGTAGTATTGAGCGCTGTATGTTAAATATAATAATAATACTTATATTAATGATAATAATTATTATATTAATAAAAATAATAATAAAAATAATAATAATAATAATAATAATGATAATGATAATGATGATGATGATGATGACGATGATGATGAAGATAATAATAATAATAATAAATTGAAAAGAAACACAACGGTTTTAATCTTCATATTGTAGCCAACACACTACATTTATTTACAAAAAAATGGTGGCCTTACGGCCCCATACTAACAGACATGTTTCGGTGGACCAACCACCTTCTTCAATGAACATATTTTAGATAGCTAACATTCTATTTATACCAGTGGCTAAATACTATGCTTTGTTGCCTACTGATCCATAACCATGATCAAATACTTGAATAAAGTTAAATGAATTAGATATTTTTAATAAATAAATGTAGTGTTGGCTACAATATGAAGATTAAAACCGTTGTGTTTCTTTTCCAATTTATTATTTGTTTGTTGTCAAAACGTTCCTTTGGAAATAATAATATTATTAACAATATTAATATAGTATTAATAATAGTAATAATGATAATGATAATGACAATAATAATAATAATAAATATAAAAAAATTGCATTTCAAAAAAAAAAATTATAAACTATAAATTGTGTCAGAAAACTGTATAAAAACAATCACGACAATGCTACATGGTCTCGATCACTTGGTCAATATTTATTAAAAATTGTTCACATGAACTCGAAACTGAGTGTTCTTTCAATCGATCCCACCGTTGTTGCAACCCATTTAAAATGCACAACATTAAACAACTGAGCTAACTGAACATCCTTATGATTAGCACGTTGATAATGTTACGGCTTGTTTGCGTATATAGTCCAGTAAATTTTGTAATTTTGCATTTTTTTGCTATAAACGAAACTTTAATATGTTGTAGAATAGAAAATAGACCTCAGAAAACCAAAAGAGTATTTGGTAGATTTTTTTTATTTCATGTGGGCAGGGGTTTGGCAACCATTTAAAAATTGCAGACATTATTAAAAAAAAATAAACCATAAGTTGAGAGACTTGACTTTTTTTATGCTAGACACTTGATTTTACGGTACCAAAATGTTCGGAATACTCCTGTTTATATTAGCTGTAATGAACAACTTTTCCGATAGGTTGCCAGGAAAACAGGTGTTGCCAGAAAACGGGTTTTTGATAAAAAAAAAAAACCTAATTTTTATGATTTTTGTGTAATCAGGGTCATTAAATGTTATGTAAATGTAAATTATGACACACATATAAACATGAAAATATAACATTTTATGTTAACAAATGTACTTTTATAATAATTATTTTCCTAATTTTTCTAATCAATTAATAATTATGTAGTGCAAAAAGTCAGGTCTGCTTATGCTAGAGACTTGATTTTGGTACCAAAGTATTCAGAATATTAATGTTTATAATAGCTGTAATGAATACGTTTTCCGAGGTTGCCAGGAAAAAAAAAGTTATTGCCATAAAACAGGTTTTTGAAAAAAAACTGATGTTTATGATTTGGTTGTGTCATCAGGTTCACTAAATATGTTAATTTGTGGCAGGTAACAGTTTGGGTAACAGTAAGTAAATAATGACACGCATATCAACATGAAAATATAACATTAATTAAAAAATATGTTGCTATGAAATACAATAATTGTTAGAAAACAAGTTTCTTTAGGTAAATGGATGATTTTTTAATGATTTTTGTGTTATCTATGTCATTGAATATGTTAATTTTTGACAGGTAACAACATCAGTGCCAATAAACAAGGCATTATAGTACAAATTTCATCATTAAAATAACAAACTATGTAAATAAATGCAAAATCGTGATTTTTCTTAAAATCAGCAAAACTATACAAATATGCATGCAGTCAACAAATTAAAAATAAAATGTTCAAAATACTATTTTTCTATTATTTGTAATAAAAAAATATTCTAGGTTACTAAGAAAAAATAATAATATTAATAATAACATGTGACATTTATATAGCGCTTATTGCTAAGGCCTCTAAGCGCTTCACAATTATTACCCCCAGTCATTGGGACAAACACCTATGGAATACAATCCATTCCATGTTGCAGCCGTAATCAGCGCATAAGGCATTTGTACCTCCCAGGTACCCACTTATACTCCTAGGTGGAGAGAGGCAACGTGGATAAAGTGTATTGCCTAGGAACACCAACAGTCGACCAGAGTGAGGCTCGAACCACCGACCTCGTGAATGGAAGCCCGAAACGCCACCGCTACGCCAATTGCTTCCACAAAAAAATAATTTTAGTTTCTAATGCTTTTTTTCTATTTGCTGTTACAGTTGAACCTCCCTGTGCAAACACCTCTCGTAAGCGGACACATCCCATAATGGACACTAATTCAAATACCCGTTTGTTTTTCCTATCTAATCAGTGTATTTAAAACCTCTCGTAAGCAGACAAGCGGACGCTGACACTTTTTGTCTTAAAATTTATTTTTTTTTGTATGTTAATTTACCTCCCATAAGCGGACATCCCGGAAAATTTAGTGATTTTAATGTACGACGAATACAAATTTCTTTAAAAAATTGCCCTTGTATTAAAATGTTTGAGAATCATATTACTGAACCAATTTTAAAAATGATAAACAATATTTAATAAAACATAGAATACGGTGTCTAGAAATTTGAGATGCCGTTTGTGTTGAGAGGGCCGTGAAATGTGAGACATAAGGGTGTATACATAATTTTAAAACTTCGGCCCTCTCTCGGCCGAAATTCTTGTAAGCGGACACCTCCCGTAAGCGGACACCTTTTCCGGACCCGAGGGTGTCCGCTTAGGAGATTCAACTGTGAAAACATTGTTTGATATGTTTACAGAAAAAAAATAGGAATACAATTTTTGTTAGTATAGAAAATAAAATAGGATTGATTTTTATCAAGGTCATTAAATTTGTATATGTGTGTGAAATGCCTAGCTTCAATGATAGTAAATAGCAAACATTAAAATGATGAGGGAATTTAAACCAGTGTTATCTGACAGCCAAGCTGATACTGTCATGGAGATCGGAAGCAACTTTATATTTCAAGCAAAAAAAGCAATGAACTGACGAATATTGGAACCATTATTGTTTTCATGCTTTCATGCAGAAATACTTTAGAATGCAAATTTTATGAGACAGGATAAAAAAAGGGAAAATAAAGCTTAAATTTGTTCAAACAGAGCGGTAATAATTTTTCTTGATATTTTAGAATGAATTGTAAAAAATGTTTATAATATGCTATTATTAATATATAAATATGTACCATTTCCCTGTCAACTTATTTTGAAAATATACCAAATAGAAATAGAAGTATTCTTGCAATTTTGTATTGTAAGCGAATTCAACTTTTTGATTGCATATACCATTTGTATTTATTGTATTCACTTTGTTGCAATTTGGAAGAACAAGTTATTTTAAAGGCAACAGTTATTTATATAATATTTTATATTTATGTGTTCAAATGTATTAAATGCCTCATTTACTGTAACTAAAACTGTTGCCTTGTTACACACATTAACATATATTATTTGAAATTGTTGTTCATTTTAAAACTGTGAAAAAAAATTATGATTTTAGAAGTACCTTTATTTACATTATGTTGTATTTATATGTTGGTATGTATGCTTCAATTCAACTTCTACAACCATCACGTACTCTAAATTAACAGTTATATCACTGAATTAAGAAGAAATTCTAAAAATGACCGCCGCATTTCCTCCCTGAAGAAAATTTCCAGGTGCAATTAACAGATCAAGAGACTTTTTAATTACAGCTAATACAAAAATAGTATTCTAAGCACTCCGGTACCAAATCAAAGACTTTTGCCTTAACGGAACTCATTTGGACTGAATTTTGTTGATTTAAAGAAAAAAAAGTGAAAATGTTGATTTTAAACCTACACCTATTTAAATACCTTGGTTATATTTGTTATGATGAAATGTGTGAGGACTATGACTTGTCTACTGTCACTGATATTGCCACAAATTAACATATTTACTGACCTTTGTATTAGGAAACCTTTCCATTACAGCTAATACAAACATTACTTTTTCAATATTTTGGTACCAAAAAGTAAATTAACTTATTATACGGATTATATGTATTTATTACAAAAATTGGGAAAAATAATAATTTTAAAATACAGCTTTTTTACATAAAATGTTATTAAATTTTGATATGTGTGCCATAACCAAGTTACTATTATCCCAACCTTATTTGCCACAAACTGACCTATTTTAATAACCCTGTGATACGCACAAAACAAAAACACACATGTTTTTACATACACAAAAATGTTTTCTGGCAATAACTGTTTTCCTGGCAACCTATCGGAAAACTTTTTCATTACAGCTAACATAAACGTTAATATTCTGAATATTTTGGTACCGAAATTAAGTCTCTAGCATATGCAGAACTTGATGTCTTGCACTGCAACATTATTTATTAATTTATTACAAACATTTGGAAAAATAATAATTATAAATGTACATTTTTTAACTTAAAATGACACACAAAATCATACAAATCATGTTTTTACCCCAACCCGCAATATCTTTTTTCCTGGCAACCTATCAAAAAATTTCATTATTGCTAATATAAAGCGATGATATTCTGAATATTTTGGTACCAATATCAAGTCTCTAGTATAAGCAAAACATGACTTTTTTGCGCTGCATACATTATTGGGAAAAATAATTATTATAAAAATACATTTTTTTAACATAAAATGTTATATTTTCATGTTGATATGTGTGTCATAACTTATGTACTGTTATCCAAGCCGTTACATGCCAAAAATTAACAAACTTAATGAACCTGATTACACAAAAAATCATAAATAATTCATGTTTTTCCAAAAACCAGTTTTCTGGCAATAACTGTTTTCCTGACAACTTATCGGAAAATGTTTTCATTACAGCTAATATAAACAAATGTATTCCGAACATTTTGGTACAAAAATCAAGTCTCTAGCATAAGTAGAACTCAACTTATGGATTGTTATCTTGATAATGGCGGCCATTTTCAAAATGGCTGCCAAACCCCCGACCACATGAAATAACAAATGTACCAAATACTCTTTTGGTTTCCTTGGGTTATTCTACAATATATTATAAGTTTTATGAAATATAACAAAACAAATGCAAACCCAAAAAAGTAAAAAAAAAAAATGACTGGACTAATTTGCATGGAGTTTTAAACAGCGAGGAAGCGCATGGAGTAAATTACTCTTTTTTAAGAAGGTTCGTAAGATCGAGAAGAATAACAGAGGATGCTACCTGGTCTAACTACTATCACTTCACCTTTGTTCTTGTGACAGATAAACCAATAACAGTTCTATCCCTCTCACCCGATTTTTTGCCACTGCTTCAGCATCCAGGCATAATCCTCATCCTGTTCTGTTCTCTCTTCATTCTTGCTCAATTATTGTTCATCTCTATCTCCTTTTTGTTCTGTGTTTCTTCTTCTTGTTGCCATAAGTGCCATCCCCTTGTTGTGATATTTGTCCATGCCATTTATATTTGCTAAGTTTGATTTAGTATCTGATGTTATTACAATGAATTACAGTAAAAGATGTTGCTTATTTTGTTGGGCCATCTGATCTCAAAAAATCCTTTTCATCCACTTATGTGGATATCGTTCTGTAAAAAGAAGCCCAGGTGAAAATGGTGTATTTTGATACCCTCGTTCAATTTTACGAGGGGTTCCCTGAAAAAAAAAAGTCACACGGGCCATAGAATTTGAGGTTATTGACTTCTGTTTAACACTACAGATAGGTCTATTGGAAAAAAATCTTTGTTCTCATATACAATCTATATAATTCTCACCAATGTTTTTGGTACAGAAAATAGAGCTTTTTTCTCTCTTTTCGATGAAATTTGACAAATTTCAACAATTTAAAATAATATAGTGCAAACTATTTATTCGAAGTATTGCAAACTGCAGATAATAAAATGTATACAGTATATCAAAGTACAATTGAAAGTATGTGATATGTAAATAAAATTTTAGTGAACTGTATGATCCCAGTAGGACCTGTGTCTCGAATGAAACGTGAATGTGTACAATTTTTTTAATTGATTGAAAGTTTAAATTTAAAGGTACAAACAGGTGGAATACCTATTTCTATAAAATTGTTAGAACACTAGGTTGTGTAGATGATTAGTATTTAATGTACAAAGTCGTGGAATACTTGTCCATTGTATGGAATTATTGGACCTCTGGGTTTTTCTGTCAACCTTGTTACAATTTTTAATTTCCAGTGATTATTATTTGTCATGTACAAATAAAATGTTAAATGGACGAAAAGTTTAAATGTAAAGGATAAATGGCTTCTGATTAATTTGACACCGAAACTATTTCTTTAAGCTGTACAGGCCTAATTCGTATTTGTGTTGCTCTAACTTTTACAATACCAATTGTGCATTGTATTTTCTCACCTCCAATATAGGTCTATGAGTCAAAATCGTAATTTTCGGTCATTTTAGGTGCAAATTCTTCATTAGAGTA
>JAOTQE010056445.1:17500-19697 GCA_025631205.1 Nesometra sesokonis
TTCCCATGTAGGACTCGCTTATACCAAAGCAATCTTAACCCAATAAAACTCGTTTATATTTCCATTTAGGGCCTGTAGTAAGAAATTGAAGGAGATAGTTTAATTATTTGAGATTTTCAATATATGAACAATATTATTTAGATTTTCAGTTTAAAATATTTTTTAATACAAAAATAAACCAATTTTTTAAGGTCCGTCAGTAAAGGGCAATATATTTTTTTTCCGGGCCTAATGTGCAGTAATCTTTTTTTAATTTTTGGACTTCTGCTTCCTTTAGCTTTGCTCTGCCACAAATGGCAAATTAGACAATCAACTAAAATATCTATGAGTTATATTTGTCATTTACTTGTCATTTACCTCTGTAATTACTGTAATTATTTATAATCACAATAATCATACCTAATTAACATTAACACTATCCGACAGATTCTTAATAGAGACTAAAGTTTACGATCCAAGCATGTACTACAGTTCACAGTGGCGGATTTAATGGGGAGAAACATCCCCTCTCCCGAAAAAAATGACCCCACAAAATTATTTGGTTTTAATAACAATGGCCTAATACAGATACACAGTGGCTGAACATAGAAACTCCTAGAGATAATGTCGAACCTGTTATTGCTGCAAGCTGGTTTATTTTTAATCGTCAAAACCTTTATCATAAAATAATTAGGCAACCGTCATGGCTACACACGAACAAGACAGCGCATCCTCTCCTACCAAACCACGCACATAGGCTAGGCTTCACTTTGTGACTTATTATTTTGGATTAGCTTATTATTTAACGGTAATTATACTCACTATTCAAACAGATGCCCCAGCAAACAATTAAGTGGTCTAAAGCTAGAAATCCGCAGAAACAAGTCACGAGATCTGAATCTTCATCTCTTACTTTGAGAACACGATGTCCAACCTACATGCATTAACTCATGATCTTAAATTCTAAGAATATCCAGTTACTGTAAATTAAATGTAGTTAGTTAAAATGATAACTCCCTAAGTCTAAAGTTATAAAAGCATTATTCTTGCTATATCATTCAAATTTTCATTAACTCGTTGCCACTATCCAGGTTTATCTAGGCCTGTGCACACCTTATAAATCGATTTCTCATTCCTGCAAAAACACTTGTTAGCCCTCGAAGGCCACGACAAAACAGTCCTTCCAGCTGACTAACCTACTCAGACAAGAGATCGAACTTACGTAAATGCTTCATTAACGATTTAGATTTCAAACAATAGCGTATGTTTACATTACAACGCCATTGGTTTTGTTTATGGACTTGCGACGTAGGGTAAGCCGCTAGACACGCGTAAAGTGTGAGTTGTCACTAATTATTTAAGCGACACGCGACCAGGATTCGGGTACTCTTAAATGCACTTTTGTTTTTTTTTGTGATTTAATCGACTGTGCTTGGTTTTTCATCTGATCGTCGTATAACTACAATAGTCACCACATTTAACCGAAGAAGAAGACAATGCAAAACCTTCGTGAATAATGCCAATGTCACGTTATACTAATTAATAATGATAATGATAATACATAATGTGCCCCGCATGAATTAATTTTGACATACTTTGTATAATCAAAACGAATACAATGAGAGGCGTAATTGACTAAAATTATCCTATGTTGTTCTAAGTTCCGAAATAGATAAAATGTGGTTCCGCAATAAGCATAACTCCCTATAATAAATTGCTTATGTTGTACTATAGTTTAGGCGATGAATAAAGTAAACAATCAATAATAATAATAATAATAATAATAACAATAACAATAACAATAACAATAACAATAATAATAATAATACATAGGTATATCTAACGAAAATAAAAGTAGACTATGATATACCGGTACTAGTTCCCATGAAAAAATCTCGTAGAAGATCCGTAAAATACAATGTATGTTAACGGATTGGGAGAATCCCGTGAAAACAAAAGGCGGCCATATATTGCAAAATTTAATGTAATATTTGAACAATTTCGACCAAGTTAGTACCGTACCTTCAGACGTTACCGTTTCGAACCGGCTAGGTCTCGTCAGTGCAGTTAAGATTGATAGGGTATAGGGTAGAAAGTGGGAACATCTCAGACAGGACCCGGAGGTCAACGCTTAAGTAATAGGTCTATATATGTATATTTTATATTATATTACATTACATTACATTCGATTATAGTAGGGTCTACACCACTTCTGACT
>JAOTQE010056456.1:0-19691 GCA_025631205.1 Nesometra sesokonis
GCCGCTGTTTGAATAGGTAATCTACAGACGTCGCCTTGAGTAATTGATTTTACCCGACAAAACAAAAGAACGAAACTTCACTGTTCAGGGCGTATAAGGCCGACATAATCTGACAAACCCTGACCCCGAGAGGTCAAATTGCTGTACAGATTAGGATTAGCTGCTTCGCAGCAATAATTAAAAAATAAAAATAAAATGATTTGGATATAGAATACATACATTTAAACAAGAGTTCACATCTCATCACATCGAAACAACAAACATTGTAAACGTAATGCATAAAATATATAACTAATAAGTAAGGCTTTAATTAAATACTAGCCCACAGTGTAAAGTATCTAGTAAAACCTGGTTTGGACTTGTGAATAGTCAGCTAGTAAACTGAGTATTATATAATACCGGTAGTAATTGATAATTTTTAATTAAGGCTTCAAGCTCTGTGATACTGAAATCAAAAATAATCTGTTGGTTTTAAAGTAAAACAGAACTAAATAACATTCAGACCACAAACTTGGAAATCAAAACTATAAATCCAGAAAAATTACTGTATAAATAAAGTTGAATAAATGCTATCTGACTCACAAAAAAAAGCACTCTTCCTCCCATCAAAAAAGCAAACCTACCATTCTGGATGATCTGCCCTTATAACAATTGATCAGATTATTAAAACAAGGTATGGGCTAGTGAAAGATACAATTATTTTAACAAGCCCAGTCTTGGTTCAAGACAGTGACTCGGATTGAATTCATGGAAGGACAACCATCAGGCACTACATGTGTTCCATAGTACGTGGATTGTCATAACTGTGCTCCAAAACTTCATCCACTGGATGCGCATTTCATTAAACACTTAAAATATAATATACATACACAGAGGTTCCAACTCTCCCGATTTGTCCGGGAGTCTCCCGAAATTTAAAACAGTCTCCCAATTTTGTTAAGCAATCTCCCGATTTTCTGCTAAAATTTAAACATGTTCTAGCACCATAATTTGGTTTAAAATAACATTTAATCAATAAATAAAGTACTTTTAAATTGTAATTGATGCTAGTTAACACCTTTTTGGTCTGTTTTTCGGCCCTTCCGTCATAAAACGTAGTAGAAGGGGTAGTATTTTAAGATAGAGGGCGCACTTTAAAAATTCTCCCAAATTTTAGACCTCAGATTTAAAAAATCTCATGAATTTTAGACCTCAGAGGTTGGAACGTCTGCACACATCGAGAAAGTCTATAACAAGCCTAGTACACCAAGTAATGTTATACTTTTACATTGGCAACTTTTTAAGTTGGGACTGAATAACCATTTATCATCCTAGATCCACTGGCCCCCATATCAACTGCATAGGGCTAGTAAAACCAGAAATGTATAATATATATCTCCCGGGTAAAACTGATTCATCTAGTGAAAGTTATTAATTGATCTAGCCATGCTGTACTTTGGCAACCTTTTAACTAGTGACTGATGAGCTCATTTGTCATGATGTATTGGTCAAGTGTTTTTCCTTAGTGTTTATCTGTAAAGAACACTAACCCACTAAGGCTTCAAAGTGCACTGCAATCCATGCTTTAATCATCATCATGCATGCTATGCTTTGGAAATGGCAAATACAACCCCTTCTGTACATTATGAAAGAGGCCACAGTAAATACAGCCTCCTCCAAAGCATATAAACCTGTGTGTATGTATAAGACCGGCTGGCAAATACAGCCTTTTCTATAGATTGTAAGGGCTGCCTATAGCAACTGGAGGATTTATTTTTCTTTATGTATGGTAAAGGCTTGAACTTGGCAAACAAAATGCATTTCTAGTGTACAGTAAAATCAATGCCTACTCAGAGAAATATAAAATCCTATGGCCAGTCAGAAATTATACTATGAAACTATGAATAATGAGATACTACAACCGAACAGGAAAGTGAACATTTAAATATGAAGACAATTTTGAATTTTATTTTGCAGCGCAAAATACAAGTCATTAAGCACCATATAACATATATATATGCATAGAAAAGAAAGCAGTTGACGCAGCGGTTGCGTTTCGGACTTCCAATCATGAGGTCGGTGGTTCGAGGCTCACTTTGGTCGGCTGTTTGTCTTCCTAGGTAAGATACTTTATCCACATCTTCTCTCTCCATCCATGAGTATAAATGGGTACCTAGGAGGTACAAATGCCATATGTGCTGAATACAGCTGCATCATTATGAAATGGATTGTATTCCATAGGTGCTTGCTCCAATGACTGGGGGTAATAATTGTGAAGCGCTTAGAGGCCTTGGCAATAAGCGCTATATAAATGCCACATATTATAATATACAGATATTGTGAAATAATTTCATAATAAATAATTTAGATTTCATGTGGATCAACAAAGAAAAATCTTAATTCTAAAAATGTTAATAGGAATATAGCCAACTCTTTAAAACCAACACTCTGGAAAACTTTTAAATTTAAGGTCTCCAAATTATAAAGACTACGGATCATGCTAATCATTCACCTATTATTCATGGGCTAAAGCTATTTGAAATTGGCTGAATGCAAAACACTGCTTTTGGCTAAGATTTAAAATTACAAAATATATCTTTAAAAAAAATAGTTGAGTTTAGCTAAATGGCTAAACAATAAATTTAAGAGTGACCTCAGTAAAAATTAATAAAAATATTTTACATAATTGACTCTGGACAACCAAAAAAAATAGACAGTCCAAGGAGTGATTGTTTTTTTGAAGAGGGACTTAATACGAAAAATAATAGTAAATCATAAACCACTCAAAATCAACTTAAATAAAACAGTGTAACTTATCTAATGCAATACTGTAGTGTGTTTACAATACAACACCAAACAGACAAACTGACTGGAGTATAATCTGTATGATGCTTTTGTCATTGTTGAATTTTATTAATAAAAGTTAGTTATCATTTTGTGAATAATTATACAAAGGTTTGCATAGAATAGGCCGAATTAGCGATGGCCTTTGACATCACAAAAACTTGTTGTCCTGGGTATGAAAACCAAAACACACTGTGAAGTCCTATCTCATAATTAACACAGGTCCAAATGTTATGCAAAAATTCAGTTGAAATCATATTGAATTTAGCAAGTATGATCATTTTTAAAGCATTTGAAAACATCTGCTTTAGTCTTAAAGTAGAACACAGTTGCTTTAGTTTTAAATTACGTATAATAACATAAGCATAATTTAAGCTAGGCCAGAAGTTGCAAAATCTGTTGATCCACTCAGGAGAGCTTAGTTGTTATGTGCACTAGCAGATCAACATTGTTTGCATGGTGGGGTCTAAACCATTCATAGTTATCAGTCAATTTCAAAGGTTTAATTTATTCCAATTTAAATAAAACTAAGTGTAGCTGGTGAAAAAAATAATGATGTATGAATATTTGCCAATGGTTCAGAATGAGTTACCAACAAAGAAATACAAATAAATAAACTTTAAACTTGTCCTTTTTAAGCTCCTTTAACACAGCTAAGTACAGAAAAACGCGCCCTCTATTTATAAACACACCCATTAAACCTGATGTAAACAAGCTCCCTAATTCAGTCTATTGTTTAAAGTAAATAGCATAGCATTAAATATTTATCAAATCACTCATTGCAATTCTATAAAAAGAATAAAAAACAACACACACACAGCAATCTATGCAAAGGCATGACAGATATTTTATAGCCTTGTTTTTCTAGGAATCTGTAAAATTAGCTAGAATGAATATTGGCAAATGATCAAGTTTATCCTACAGAATATAAACATTAAGTTAATTCCCATGGGATTTTGAAGGAGGCTTGCTATAATATTATCATTAAAAACAAGTCGACAGCCTGGACTATAAACACTACTAAGCATGACAATCTTGATGGAATATTTGATGAGAAGTACATAACTCATGTAATTCTTATTAATGAATTCAGCATAGTAAGTAAATATAATGCATACTCCAAGCAATGAGATACATGCCATCATGACAGGATTCAATAAATCGACAAATTATGTCATCATCAGGACTGATCATGAATGACAGTGATGATTATGATCGCCATGATGCCAATGGAATAGACCATGTAAACACAGCAAATAGACACATCAATTTGGTTTTTAACATTTTATGCATTATACATTTAGTAATATTTTATTACTAGTTTCCAATTAAATGGTAACTTCACAAATTCCTCAGCACATCACCACGACATCAGCACATTATCATGAAACGAAACCATATGCTGGAGATATTCTAAAATCCTGGCGTACTTATGTTACTTCTTTAGTAAGTAAGTATAAAGACAACCAGAGGGAAATCAGCGCATTAATTAGACATAACTTAAAATCTCAATGGGGTCTATTCATCAAATATAATGGTAATCTCGTAAGCCCCTAGACATTCAATTCCAAGTCCTCAATTAAAATTATTAATCTCATTGAACTAAGACATTAAATCAGTATTTTATATGTACCATCAAGAAAAAAATGATGCATTTGAAAAGTAGTTAATTATTTGTAGACTTTATTACATTAGTGGATTATTTATTTGACTTAATGATACACTTTAGAGAGGTGAAGATTCTACTTACTAAGATGATATCTATTATCTAGTCACGAAACACAAACACTATTTGCATTGCAGTTCAATTATATCAATAAATATAATCTCATTTTGTTATTAATTTAAATTTATCGTAATCTTTCATACTGTAAAGTCAACATGGACGGTCTAAGTCTACTAAGTCAATTGTAACGAATGCTTTGTTTCAACTCTACATACTGTATTATTCATTGCTAAATTTCAGTATTCAATTTATAATTTAGTTTGTGCAAGGTTTTCTGAGTTGATCCCTTATATCCTGCCTGTCCAAACAACTAAATCCATCAAGGGATCATATTAAAAAAACTATACTTCAAGGAAAATGAGTTAATTTTATTAAATAAATTCAGTTATTTCTTCAATAATCTTTAAAATTAATCATTAGTACAATCTAAAAGTCATTTTGCAATGAGTTTGGGTACAATTTAATTAAGAAAATGTAATTAAAATTTGATAATTAATAAACTGAACTTTTTAAATGTTGTGTTGCATCCAAATCTATAGTGAAAAAAAGCATGTTCGAAAGTGACGATTGAAAATGTGTGGTGGGTATGGTACCTGCAAAGATACCAAGTCCCACGCACTGTGCGCGAGACTTGTTCCCCTAACCTGGGATGGGGACACCCCCTCCCATAGAGCCCTAATCATGTAGGCTCTAGTTAGGGCAAAACCAACCTGAAAGCCCTGCCTGATAAGCCATGTTAGTTTCACTGACTTTATATGGACAAAATCCTTAAGGTCCACTAATTAACTTCAAGTAAGAAAGTATAATGCATACTCCAAGCAATGAGATACACGCCATCGTGAAAGGATTCAATATTTTGACATTAATTATGTTGATGATATAATTTATGTTGAAATATTGAATCCTGTCATGATGGCGTATATCTTATTGCTTAGAGTATGCATTATATTTTCTTATATGGACAGTAATTTTGTTATCAATCGGGAAAACATTAAACACCAAGCTCTAGCGCCACTAATTGATGATTCAACTTCAAAATGGCTGTCATAAATGTACTACTCTACCTGCCAAAGTTTTGAGAGCACAATACACGAGGCTATCATTGCCAGGTACCAAGTACCCAATCTGATTTCAACAAGTAAAATTTATCCCATACATCTTGTATTGCAACCTGTATGTTGTAGTTTTTGCATGAAAAGCATAATCATATGCCATTTTCGCTTTGTTTAGGGTTTCTGAAGTATATAGGTCAGATGTTATTTCATTGAAATTTCGCTAATAAGTTAAAGTGATACAAAGATTTTCTAAAATAAGAACCCGTAAAATTTTGTCCAGTCTGAGTGTTCTTTTTTTGGTCAATTTCAGGCTCAAAATGTTCTAATTTTGTTCATATTTTATGTAATTGTTGAAAGTAAAACATTACGGTATTGTATGGATAGGATTACAATGTGTTGTAGAAGGGGTCTATGTGAATGTCTGGTAGTTCAGCAAAAGCTTGGCTGGATATTTATTATGCATCATTCCCTGATGGAACTTCTGAATATACATCACATCTGATGACATTTAATGGAGTACTGCAGAAATTAAGTTGATATAAACTTTTAAAAACAGTATGTGATTAGCTTGATTTTTTGGTTTTATAAGTTTCCTTTAAAACTTTAAAAAACCCCTCATTTTAAATTTTTTTTAGTCTCAATTTATTATTTTGTTCTTAATTTTTGAACAATTTCAGCCTCATTGTTATATAAAAAAATTGGACTGTAACACTAATTATAGCAGTGGTCTAAAAAAGATCTATGTTTGATGTATTGAATTTATTAGTTCACTACTCGGAAAATGATCCCATGAAAACTAAATATAATTTGACATTTTTTATAATGCCCCAAAATCTAGACATGCACGTAAACATAGGTTTTTTTGATTTGATTTATTCAATATGCTCTTAAAACTAGTATACAACAATATATACAGCACATAAAATAATTAAAACTACAACGAAACATAAGAGCATATCGGGGATAAACCTATATGACTTTCTCTTAACTGGCCTATCCAATAAATAAAAATAAAAAAAAAAAAACAGACAGTCCGCAAAGTAGTCCATCTGTCTGAAATAATACGCAACTACTGGAACTAAACTAATTTTAATATAGTTTATGATAATGCCACTAAACATCCCAAATGGACAAAAATCATATGGGAAAACATGGCTAGAATAGATGTCTAGATGCATTACAGTAAAATGACCAGTCACTTGTGATAATTACATAATTCATTGGGCATTGTAGAGAATAATAAAATGGCAATTTATCCATGTTAACTAAATTATAAAACTGATTTAATAAGATACTTAATAAAAGCACAACAAATAATATCTCATAGACATATCATTGCTTAAAATTCACGAGCTCAAATTTTGAATTTATTTTTTTTATAAGTCTTGTGTATTGTGGTAATATTATCACAGAATACATAGAAGAGCGCCCTCAATTGCTAGCCTTTGCAAAAACCAATTTGACTATGCAGTTTGTATAATTAAAACGATTTTTAATTAAAAGGATTCATAAAAATAGAAATTTTCAAAAAAAAATGGTTATGATGAAATTTGATTTATGCAACCATGGTAAAACCCATATGGACAAACAACATTGTTATTACAAATGTTGCAGCCAAAGCTGCCTAATGATTAATACGAGGAGTGTGTTTTCGTTTCATGTTTAAATCCATATTTTATAGATGGCAGGCTAGTGACTAATATGGATATTAATACTGCACGATGCATTTAAATTTATTATCAAATATATGACATTGAGTCTAAATTCATTTGACCCGTCCTTATCAATAATTATAGAATAGGAAATTAAATCTTCTTCAGACTTTTTATTACTTGGAAAATATAAATATATTCAATATTTCATTAACGATATTTGTTACATAAATAATGGCTGTAAAATATGTATGTAAAAAGATTTTAAACTTTAAAAACAAACCTGTTTAAAAAATTAGCTGTTCAAATGAATAGTATCATTAAAGTTTGAATTCATTCGAATTTAAAATGGTTCTATGATGGAATCGAAATGCTGATCATCTTTTTTTCATTAATAAATTTAGTTTTGAAATTTAATTTGACATCTATGAATGATGGAATTTGCTGTCCGTCCTCACGTACGTCAATCATATCTAAATATATCGGGTCAAGCATAATGGCTGTTTTGGTGACGTCAACGAATCATAAAGAATGGCAAAATTGAAGGTTTTTACTATTGTATATTGTAGTGGTTACCATGCATAGGCCAATTAGAACCTTAATTAGTATCTATTCAGTGTAGGATTCTAAAGTGTACTATACTAACATCATGTTATTAGAAAGCTTAATTAGATATTATTCATCAAGAATTTTACTCCAAATTAAACAAAACTTATCAACAGTTAACTCTCCAATGCCAATCTTTGAATCTCCAATTTTGTTCAGTTCTCTGGGCAGTTCATATAAGATACAAACAATTTTATTGACCATATTAAAAAATGAAGGGACAGATGCAGACTGTTGTAGTGGTAGAGAGTCTTAGGGAGTCCGGGAGATTGCTTCCCTGTGAAATTTTTGTTTGGAAATATGGCATCAGTGGTGTGTAAAGAGATAAATCCTTGTCTATGATCACTACAATTAAATTAGGATTTTTTTTTAAATCGAATTATAGAAGAGAATATAATTGGGGAATACTAAAAAATCTACCCAAACAACTGACTCAAAAATTTCGTTTTATAAAAGTGTTTTGGGAAGCAATTATTTATTTTAGGCCTCATTAAAATCGCATAGTTTTAAACCCAAATAAATGATTTCTTTTTTGTATCATGGCGAGCATTTTGTCAAATTTTACATGCCTACTTTTAAGACCAGCCATATTTGAATAATTTTATCATCTATTTTAGGCTTATTATGTGTTTACTTATTAAATTACTAAAATTAAGTTGTTTATTATACTTTTTATTTTTGTACTTATGAAAATATGCTGTGAATAGTTACCATTATAAATAATGGATGAAAATTTGACCTGAACTATTAGAAAAATAAATATGCAATCCAAAATTCCTGTCAACAATTCATAAGACTGCTGACATTTTCAACGAGGACAAGAATTTTCGATCTGGTCCCTGAATATTCCAACAGTTTCATGTGTATAATTTTCAGTCTCAAAATATCTTTTACCACTGAAAAGTAAACCAACTAGATTTCCATCTGCCAAATGCAATTAAAATCCGTGAGTCATGTGCACACAGCATTGAATAACAAGTTGCAAATTTAAAAGTAAAAAAAGTAGCAAATGGGAATTTTTAATATAGTCAACAACTCTCACAAAAACAACTCTACTAAACAACTCTACTAAAAACTCCAGGACCCTTTTTTCACAATCATTTATTTTATTTTAAAATCCAGACCAACAGCAAAGTAAATTCGCAAATACCAGGAGGGTAAGATTCGCCAATGACATGGGGCAGAGCCAATCTAAACAGTAGGTCGGAAGATTGAACATTTAGTTATACACAAATTATGGAATTGGAAATTATACATTATTATCTTTAACATGTAAAAAAAATATGATGTTTCATTGTGAAATTATGAACCATCAAATTGGAATACTTATAATGTAACTTTTGAGAAAACAGTATTTGAAAATTACTTTAGTTACTGTGGTGATTAAACAAATTCATTTTAAAATGAAGCTTTTGAACATTTGACTGCTTAAACTATGTTTTTTAAAATAAAAATATATGAAAATAAACGATAATTTTCATATATTTCATATAAACTAGCTTTGTGACTTCTCTCCATTGACTTGGCTTTATCACATACAAGGCTGTAGCAAGAGTTGAAAAAAAGACGAGGCAAGATTTGTGTCTTGGGGCATGTGGTCCCCAGTCAAGGGGATGTCAGATGGTCCATTTTGTGCTGTCTTCTGGACAGTCATTATAGCCCCGCTAGCGCTGCCACTGATCACAAGTAATTTTCTTAGTTTCCGTTGCCAATAGTATTTTTTAATTTTTTTTCAAGGGTCTAATAAAGTCCATCTCCTATTCATCAACTGGTGTTAGCTATTCTTTATTATTTAGAATGTATGCACACATCATTGCCTAAAATATTCACGATGAAAAAGAAGGTATCACAATGACGTGTTCCATAAATCTACTATTGTTTTATAAACACATTATATATTTTGCAGGGTGCCATTAAATATAGTTTATTTGTTTATAGTTTTATGTTAAAGTATGAGAGTTAAACCAGCCAACCTATTTTGCAATGTATTAAAGTAAACTCTCTGAAAACCAATCATTTGAAAAAAGTGATTTTCACTGAGAGCCATCATCCCATGTGACTGTATACAGAGCACGAGCATGCATTTAACTCTTTTGTGGTACTATTTGATAATATTAATTCAGGCCTTGCAGAATTTTGAAATATTTGGTTGCAATTCAGATAACCAAGGAATAAAATATGATTGCCCTCAGTTTTTTAGTTGCCTTCCAATTTATAAAAAGGTTTTAGTTGTAATTGACTGTTGTAATACTGCTAAGCCAAACTTTGCCTCTAAGAAGCTTTCAATAAAGGCATTTTTTTGCTGGGACCATGGAGACTTGATCGGTTAGCGTGAGCCAAAACCTAGTTAGCCGTCGGGATATTTAATGATTTTTGGTTGCCCGAAGTAAATTTTGGTTGTCTTGGGCCATCGGGCAGCCAATTCTGCGAGCCCTGTAAATGTAATTATAACCAATTTATGTGCCAAAATCAACCCTCCCAAAACTATTCACCTGAAAAACTAATCAAAAAGCCATCTTGATTAATTCATGAAGAGGCTACTATCCTATCTATTTAAGCAGACTTATACATACAAAGTTACTATTTAACCAAATATTTTAAACTAAAATATGTAAAATACTCTTGAAATATATAGAGGGACCATTTTGATTAATTTATGAATGGTAGTTAATGCAATGTACTGTACCTATCTCTTTATAGTACAAAACTTGCGTTTTCTACGATACAAATTTTTTATTTAACCATTTTCTCCCCAAATTCTATGATACACTTGGAATATTTAGATGAGCCATCTTGATTAATTTATGAATGGAGGTTAGTACAATATTTCTATCTATTTAAGGAGACTTGCGAAAGTTCATCGAGAGTGTCAGGCTCTACTACATGAATAGCGGAGGTCAGAAGGTCATAATAATTCATTTTGATTGGAATTAAAGACTTTTTCTCTGCAAATGGGTACTTGCAGTAATCCTAGGTGACTTAAAACATGACATTCATGCTGTGCCTTATAATCTTTTCTCGCTTGGGACATAGCATGGATATGGAATGTAGAGCTAGGCTAGACCATATGTTATAATCACTCCCAAGCGGAAAGACCTTCATACTACCTTATTTATTAACCTTTTGAACTTTAACACACACACACCCCTAGCCATATGCTACCTACTATTGTACTTAAAATGAGACTTGGTTTAACAAAATAGCACTGTTGTTTGTGACTTCAATAGGTATGGAATTCTTTTTAAAGGAATAATTGAGGACCTAGGGCACAGACGCTTAAAACCAGCTTTAAGCTCAGACTTTATAGGGTTAGGCAAGCCTAGTGTAGAAGGAATCATTAACTAGGTGAATGATCTCAAACCATGTAAATTAGATGGTTTACACTACTTAAGCTGCTAAATAAAAAGTGTATTGACCTATTAAGCTGCTAAAGAATAGTAGATGAAAATGGTAATTAAGAAAAGGACATTAGGTGTAAACTTTATGGCATCCAATATCAGATCTGAAATCTGAATACGAGGATGACCTTCTAAATTGTTGAGAAGACATTCCCAAGTGAAAAAAATTTCAGAAAAAAATAGTGGGAAAATATAATGATGCAGGAAATGTGATATTAAATATGGGTAATGCAAAAAGGGTTCAATTACAGGACATACACACATGCAATTGCGATAAAAATGTTCTCTTCAATGTTTAAAATTAATACCATATTAGGAAAATCATGTTTCTTCAGGTACATGTTTGGTCACCACATTTTTTCTACCATTCACAATGTTTAGCTCTCTGTTTACAAGAATAAGATGTATACTGTTCAATTTTTTTTCAGCACTTCCCTTTCTCTTGGCCATATTTTCTGTTGAGGAGTTATACATCAAATCGTAGCCAGTAAAGGGGGTTTAAGGATATCCAGTATATCTCATCTTTCATGGCATGAGATTCCTTAGTAAAATCTTAAAAAGTGAACTTCTAAATACTCTATACAATAACTTTCTAACAGTTAAAATTGCAGAAAAGTAGCGAAAATAAAGTAACATGGTAAATCTAATGCAGAAAGGCAATAAAAAGCATAAAATTACATGTGCACAAAATCAGAAAATGGTCCCATTAATGTTTTATTCAGTTAACTCTTCCAAAATCAACCAAAAAAAAAAAGCAAATTTCATCGTAAAACTAGAAATTTTTTTGAAGTCACAAAACCATAAAACAATGGAAAACATAATCTAGTGTTCTCTAAACTGAATTGTTCAGAAAGCAGAACAAAACAGAGTTTTATAAGTGTGGTTGTTTTGGAAAAGTTGAGCGTATTGGTTCTATTTATTATATAAACTTACCAACTGCATTGTTGTCTTCCTTTGTCATTGCCAGTACAAGAGCAAGCTGTTGTCTTTCTGACAGGGGCACAGGTCTACCCGGTGTACCCAGGACAGTCGGACTGCCAGGCTGGGACACGGGCCTCCTTCGTTTCTGTGGTGTGGGCTTACTATTGGTCTTTTCTGTGAAAAAGGATAAAATTAGGTTAAAATTTTGTCAAATACATGAGCAATTTCTACATCAATTTTTAATATTTAGTATTTAACAGCATTATATTGTGAAGGAACAGCAAGCAAGTTACCAGACTTCAAACCGAGAGGTCAAGGGTTCGAGTCCAATACTGCGAAGCATGACATGTGTCCTTAGACAAGACATTTAATCAACATTTGTCTTTCTCTACACAGTTCTAAAGGTACCAATGTAGTACAACATAAACAATTTCTACATCAATTCTGTATTATTAAGTATTTAAACGAAGTATAAAAAAAAAACACAAACATTGAGGTGCTAGGTCTAGATCGACCAGGACAATAACATTTTATCTAACAAAAAAACCCAGTTGCACCTCAAACATCAAGCAATCACTCGTTATACAAAAATTCCCTCATGTTTTAAGCAACTAGATAAGATTCACAAATTATTTTAGCTGTGCCTCAATAACATGGGAATATTTAGATAAAAATGGTTTGAAATCTTCTTAACAGTCCCTCATTAATCATATCCATGATTCATCTACAATCCAAATTTAAACCATAAATATAATTGTCATCATTAGATAACAGTATTCTGTATAAGCATGTCAGTTATATTTAGTCTATATTGATGACGGGATGATTTAAACTTTGAAAGTAGGGAAGGCGAGAGGAGGGCTTACAGTACTAAATTAATGTGTATAACAATCAATCCAGTAGATTCACAATGCGCCATCTATCGCACAGACCGATTTCAAACTTCGGGGTCGACATTGCGGCTGCATTTTTAAGTGTGGCAGTGTGTGAATAGCACTCTGATGCTTCGCAAATGAAAACCATGGCAAAAATGAAAGACTTCAACAAAAATAATCTAAATTTGAAATACATAAGATATGTCGTTTACTTTTAGACAGTAAAGTTGAAGCCTTATCACAATATGCAGGCTAGGTAGGTCGCGGGTGGAGGCTGTAGTTCAGTTCAGCCTTTCGATGTCGACCTTTTACCATATGGCACTGCGGGTTTCGGTCTCTCCGCTGCTACCAATAGGTGGCGTACCGTATTGTGAAAGCACCAAATTTTTCATAAATTTTCAGATTACCAAGTTATAGTAGGCCTATTGCTACAAATATCTAATTTATTCATTTTTCTGGACACTTTGGTTTTGGGAGTAACATTTACCCCTTTTTATGATTTCGGGACATTAACAACAAATAAAAAGTGGTTTTCAGAAGGTTGATCTTGGAGGTGGTGACGAAAAAAGCAAGAATAAAGTTTTATATATGAAAGTAGTTTCATTACAAATTTCTTTAAAATATTTTCATAACTTTCAGTCATTTTTACATTGCAAAAAATATGCAATAATTAACACAAATGTGCAAAAAAAAATCAGCTAGGCAGACCCTGCAAACTCATTTTTATAGTAATGTGATGGAAACGGTCATAGAAGTTTAAATTTCCAATTCACCAATAAAATGGAACATCCCATAAACTATAGAGGGTGCTATGACTAACTCAAGTTATGACAACACTATGTATATTTTCTGCAATAGTGACTTATTACATTTTTCATAAAATATCTAAGAGATGTGATATTAAAAATATCATAACAATGAATTTGTCCTTAGGTTCATTGTTGTTATTGACAATGCTTTATGCTTCTGCATAAACTAGTACAACTATGAAAAACACATCAGCTAAAAAAAATTATTGAAAATAACAATGAAACCATAAGGGATCAAATACAGAGATAAAATGGCTAAAATTCAAAACAACCAACAAAAAATATTCCCAAGCTGGTGACAAACCACAAAGCAGGCCAAACGATAGCCTTGAATTTAAATCCAATATTTGCTTTCTATGCAAACTAAAAACCGCAGGGATTGACAAAACTTTTGGGATTGCTAGTTGATACATAATGAACTAGATTTGGTATAATGTTGCTAGTGTTTTCGCTGATCCTAGCTTAATAACTAACTGCAAATGTGGTTATTTTTAAGAATCAAAAGGCTTCCAACTGGGAGTGGTACTTGGATAAGCCATTTTAAAATATCTGCTAAAACCAAACATTATTACTTCTGTGTTTGGGTAGCAGTATAATTATTTCTAAAATCACAAAAAAATTAAGTAGTTAGATCGACTCAGAAATAATAATGAATGTACTAAGAAATAATTAATCAAAACAAGAAATTCTAATATATTTCACCCTCACCTATAAAATTAAATTCTAATTAATGTAAATTAACAATTAAATACATTGGAACTAAATAACATAGTGGTTTATCTTTAACATACACCTTTTCAGTAAGACTCCCAATATTACAAAGTACTTTAAATCATACTGTTAGGTATTTGAATTACCCAAGACAACTGTCAGTTTGGTATATATACCAAGTTTGACAGACATCCATGATTTATTCAACAACACTCTAGTAAGTGAATTACAATCTAATATCTGTGTGGTATATCGGATCGGCACAAAACCTGAAGAGAATTGAGCTAAAAATGATTGAGACATTTTTTGAAAATTTGAAGTAAATTGGCCCAATAGTAGATGGACATACAGACATACCTCTCCAATAAGCAGAGTATAATATTGAATATCGTTGTAAAGTTTGTGTTATATGGTAAAGTTAATGCCATAATTTTTAATAGAAACCTTTTATATTTTATTGTATTACTGTATTCATAACATTGTACATATTTAAATGCATTATTATTGATGCACTGTGTCTAAAATATCTAATTTAACCATTGGAAATTCAATATAAACTTCTATTTATATTCCTTGAATTTACAGTTTGTTGATGGGAATGTTAAAAGCATAATGACATTTACAGATGCACGATGGGAAATTCAGGAGTTCATTTGGAATAAATTTGACAGCTGTAGGAAATTTTGTGCTTGGTTACATCAGGCGTACCTTGTTAAATTGGTAGACTGCGACAAATTCACAGGTCATAGGAGGTCAAACTAAACACCATTGTTACCCTGGGACACAATCACATTATAGGTAAAAATGAGTGTATTCAAAGGGTTATTGTCGTATTCTGAATTAAAAAGGAATTTATAATTAAAGATTTGAGATCAATATAATATGAAGTGAATTTTTTTTACATGCAAGGTCTCACCACAAAATGAGTCGCATCATAGGTGAGATGAAATTGAAATAATTACCAAAATTTGAGGTCTAAAGTGACTCATAGCAAAATGGTAAAGGTTTTTTTTTTTGTTTTTCCATAATAAAACGTAACAGATTTCAGTAACAGTTGGCAATTCATTATTTTAGGTAAAGAGAAAATAAAAGGAGTTTTGTTAATTTCTTAAATGAAAATTAGTGATTATTCAAATTAAAACAAGTTTTTACAAGCATTATAACTTTGATTATAGTAATTTCACACTCAAATTTGGTCAAAAACGCTAACACACAAAAAGGGGAACATTAAAAAGGATGTATTTGATACTAATAAGAAGAATGCTTCTAAACATGAGAAAAACATTGGCGCTACAAATAATGGTGTTTAATTTTTTTTCTACAATTAAATTATTTCAAATTAACTTTTGTAGCAATTATTATACTGTAGAAGTGAATACACAAGATTGATGTAACATTGTTTTGTTCTAAATATTATCACATCCAATTAAAATAAATTTTGAGAAATTTTATCAATATAAATTTGATTCAAATTAATATCCCTTACCCATTTCCTCTGTATGATATTTTTGATGTTTTTGGCAGATATAGAATTACAATATTTACAAGGCTACACTCGTCACATCTGTTTCAATTGATTCGTTTGGTTAGGATTAATTTACATTGTAGTATCAAAGTTGAACTTTAGAAATAATATCGAATATCACCCAAGCACAGGATGGCCCTTGTAACGATTCAACTAATGAACACTAAACAAATATGAATCTACAATCATTAGGCCCACAATACACTGTACTTTATGGTTGATCATAATGAGCAGGATATTAACATTTTACTACTTAGTAACCACAAAAGTTTAACTACATTATATCTGTACACTGCACTTTTTATGACAGTGAACTATAAGGCCTAAAAAAAAATGTTATGTTGCCCAAACACAGAAAAATTTTAAAACAGGGTCGGTCGGTCGGATTATACCTATATACAGATATCCTTTGTGACTTGTACTGACTAGTTTTAATTAAATTCAATTTTAATCAGACACAGTGAAATTGAGGCACTGTAGCTAGATCTAGGTGCCAACCTATGCCTAATGTAGTGTTTTTATATTGATTTGTTTCGAGTATGGTCATTTCGCCCCTGCTAGATCGGCGAATAAGGGCAACCAAAGCTGAAATATTTGATTCGAAAAAATTTAGTACGAGCAAAAAAAAAAAAAAAAAGCCGACCCTGGATTTTCGCAATTTTTGGGTCGGTCGGGTTTGGGCAACATAATTTTTTTTTTTGGCCTAATTTTGTACAGGGGTGGCTTTATTCCTACATTCAATATTTGTTGGTTTCCCGTCAATAGCATGCAACATTGCATTGTGAATGTAGGAATAAATCCACCTCTGTATAAAACCACCAAACAATGGAATAATCTATTATAACATAGGGGTGGAAAATGGGGTGTTTGTCTTGATGTGGTCTTCAATAGGTTTCTGCTGCAAAGCTAGGAATGTCTTTGTATCATCTGCTTTTGTGTACATTACAGTATTGAATTAGAAACTGGGTGTAGCCTACATAGACATAAATATTATTAGCTCCTAATGATGCAAATAAGTGGTTTCTAGAAGGAAATGTATTTTCTTTTTTTGGACAGTCAACATTTTATTCTTTACAGTGTACTATAATAATAATATTAATTTCCTTCAGGCAGACATAAACATCATACTGTAAGTAAAAAAATATAAGTCGGTCAGTCAGACAATGGTAAAGTATAAAGGAAAATAATGTTAATACTGAAAAAATGCACATCCAGGTATAATTCATAATACACAAAATCTGATGTTACCAAGACATTCATAACAAATAAGGTTAAACAGTAGCAGCTGAATTAGATAAAATAAACATGTAAAGCGTTGTCGATGCCTTATAATAGTAATACCAAATGTGACTCACGTAATGTTTGAAATGACAGAGTGAAAGGAAGAAGTACTATCACTGCTTCCTGCAACACAATATAACGAGTCACAAGACAGGAAAACACAACCATTAAGACACTACTCAGTGAAAATGAATTACAAACTAATGCACAAATAGAACAAATAATTAAATTAGTTCCCAGCACCCTATTATCTATTTCATTTCATAGTACACCCACGATTGTGGGTGGGGTTTCTTTCTATTAGTGTCTAATTGACAAACTGATGAAAGATTTCTTCTGTTAATGAGTAAGTATGAAAGTATAATGCATACTCCAAGCAATGAGATACACGCCATTGTGACAAGATTCAATATTTCGACATAAATTATGTCATCCTTGGGACTGAAAGTTGTCCATAAAATTCTAGCTTATAAACACCAATGCCAAAAGTGTTAACTAATCAGAATTATTATTAAACTAAAATTAGAATTATTATTAAGTATTAACCAATCATAACTAAACTAAAATGTGAAATCAAAGCTATTATTAGGTATTAACCAATCATAAGTAACTTAAAAGGTGTGGAAACAGTGACATGACTAGATTCATAACTAATAGATCAAAGATACCTATATGAATAGAGAGAGTTCCTTTAATGTTTCAGTCCATTGTTAAGCAATGGCTTTATTCGTCTAATAGCAAACGCCTCTTTAAACAATAGGAGAGACCAGTTATCAGAATTATCAATAATATTAGTATTAGAGAAAATTAATCATTTATTTTCTAACTTACTACTTTCATCATCATTAAGTATACTTTGCAATCCTAAAACATGCTGAAATGCTTCACAATTATCAATATGACCATATACTACACTATCAGATCGGGAAGAATGCTCTTTAAGCCTAGTTATTAAACACCTATGGGTCTTACCAACATAACCACAATCAGGGCATTGGAAATGGTATACAACAGAACTTCTATACTCCTTGAGTATGTATATTATCTAAAAAAAACCTAGGCAACATAATTAGTGAAATGAACACAACTGGTACAAAAAAATATATAATTAAAATTAAGGACAGATTACTGACATCTACACTAGCTATTCGATATGGGCGACTGGAGTTATCGTACGGCGAAAACAAAAATTTGCTAAATTGGCAGAATTAAAATGAAAAAAAAACTTTCTTACAGTAGTTCTAGGCCTAAATTTATTCCAGCAAATAATGGTAAAATAAGAGGAAAGATATTTAAAAGCCATTGACATGACAGATTTCTAGTTTTAATTCTCTATAGCAAGTCTCATTTAACATGTATTTCTATTGGAATACACCAAGCTAATAAAACATTCAACGAGAATACCTGTATTGAAGAAATATTAACTCTTGATGAGTTATAGACAAACTTTTAGAAGGCTTTGTTTAAAGATACCTGCTGTAAATATAAAATGCATTTCACATGTCCCGAAGATATTTCCACACATAATTATTACCATGGGAATTGAGGTTGAGTATTGTTTTGTGCTAACAACCTCCAAATTATCTTATAACATAAGGTTTTTGACTAGAATGTAAACTTTTGACTTCAATTTAGAAATGAGTTTTGCTAGCTAGTTTCCCAGCTGTGTATTCTACAGTATACCTTGTAATTCAGTTCCAATGTGAATATTATAATCATTAAAAATCGCTTTCACACTAATAATTTTGTAATATTAACTTTTAACAAACATTGACGGTGCTAGGGCAGGGAGGGTATCCCCGCAAGGTTTGGCAATCTTGAGGTGGGTGTGTTCTCAGTTTTTGAAAAAAAAAAAAAACCCAAAAAAAAACATGGTATTTGCCGTATTTTGATTTAAAAATGTACCTATAAATCACTTAAATAGTATAATTTAGTAATTAAGTACATAATAATTAGTTTGAAATAATCAATTTCTCTGTAAGAAATAATACTACATATTTAATGGAATTTGAGGTGATCCCTTATATTAGAAATATAAAAACTGAAAATTAAACAAACTTTCTATAGTATGGTATGTTTTGCAAAGTATTATATTTTTATTTGTTTACATAATGTTACTTTTTTGCTAAGCCATAAATTAGTTAAAAGGTTTTGCATTTCCAAGAAGTTCTTTCATTGCATAATACTGTAAACCTCACTATGGCTATTAACAGCTAACACAAAGTAGCTTTGTTAAAGGGCAGGTTCACCCAAAAAAATATCTTCCTTATATGTTTTAGTTTATCATAAAAAGTATATTCAGCCCTGTT
>JAOTQE010056467.1:0-11733 GCA_025631205.1 Nesometra sesokonis
ATTCACCACAACAGCCGGCAATCCGCCGCTGCGGAGAAACGGGGCGATTTCAATACCCTCCCCAGAGCGTTGCTCTTCTTGGGGAGGCTAATAAACTCAAAGATGTCACATACACATTAATGAATAAGTGGAAATTAAGGTTTAAAATAGGTGATTGGACAGGTCTAAAGGTCTAACTGCAGTACATATTGTTCTAGTGCAATAAATTAATTCATTTTCTTTACCAACAGAAGATGAGTGAAAAGTGTCAATGTCTGTCTACGAATCAATGGTGAATCATCTTTCAAACAGGAGGCAATGTTTGGAATATAATGGTACACTAGATTTGGATACCTATAAAAAAGTATAAAATAAAGATAAACAATACAATATTTATATTAACTTTAATATTTTGCAAACTTTTATATTCATGAAGAGTTTTAATAAATACAAGTTTGGTTAGAAAATCATACTACTTGTCCATGACAATGTTTAGGCCCCGTTCCACCTACCTCGGTGAATGATTTAACATATCAAGGCCTGGCGGGCTACGATCCTTCTGTGTACTCATGCAAATAAGGATAGAGAATTGGAGCTTATTGAGCAAGTGCATATTCATACAGTTGACTATGAGTTTAAATTAAAGGAGCATTTTGTTAGGTCCATGGTGGTCAAGTCAGGCACATTTTAAATCACCAAAATTTTCCGTGAAAGGAGACTGCCGTCTTCACTGAAAACATAACGTAATTCTAGAATTACGGAAATTTTGCTAAGACAAATTTTTTCTCTTCACTTATATTTTTTTCTCAGCAATGAGAGTATCATTCATTCTTTACATCTAAATTAAATACCAGTTTAGTTGTGCTCTTGGCCTGATGCTCGAGATATTGGTCTGCCCGGTGTAATTGTAATTGCAACATTCATATTTATCCTCATTTCACCTATTCGTTGATAGCGTCAGCGAATTGGGAATTTCATTTATTTAAATATAATTTGATCACTTCAGTGCCTTAACCATGAATGTAAATATTACTATTTTTAACCGGGGCATAGGGTCTGATGCTCGAAATATTGGTCTGCCCGGTGTAATTGTAACATTCATATTTATCCTCCTTTCACCTATTCATTGATAGCGTCAGCGAATTAGGAATTTCATTTATTTAAATATAATTTGATCACTTCAGTGCCTTAACCATGAATGTAAATATTACTATTTTTAACCGGGGCCTAGGATTTTATAAAGTTTTATTAAAACTTATCTAGGCCCCTCTGCATACTTATACATTACTTAAAATATATTGTCAACAATATCTATGTTTTTATGTATGGAAAATATGAATAAAACGAAAAAAACAAAAACAACAGTTTCAATAAAATTTACCTTTTGCAGAGATCACACATAACAATGACAACATTATTCCTGGTTGCGATGTCTGTTGATATTTCAAGTTCATGTGAGATAGCCGCAATGGTTTGCTTAGCAAGAGACTCGTGCTGCAGACACAGCTTACCCACGGTGATAAACGCATATGCACGCACCTTGTTAGACATCTTTGACCGACAAAACTGTGAAATAGGCGTTTGCGTTTGGGACTGAGATGTTGGTTGTGACGAGGGTAAATTACTCTCTAAATTAAGAAACAAAAATTATCAAATATATTAAAAAGCTAAAATTACATTTTTACTAAAGAAAAAATAGCAATAAGGCAAGAAATGGTATGCTATACAGTTCAACCTCCCTGTGTGGACAATCTCATAAGTGGATACCTCCCATAACAGACATTCATTCAAAAGCCTGTTTGTTTGTTTGTCCTATTTTGTAAGTGGCCACCTCTCGTAAGCGGCCGCGGACACTTATTGATGTAAAATCTAGATTTTTTTTGGGATTAAATGTTCAGTGTAAAAGTACTTATTTAAAAACATTTTCATCAATGATAGTGTTGACAATGTTTTGTTCAAAAATTACAGCTAGGTAGGCACATGCAAGCAGAGGCGGATTTAGGGGACCCCTCCCCCTTATATTAGGTGCGCCGGGTCCAAAATTTTACCCGAAAAACCCAAAATACATGCAATATACGGCACCAGAGCACACAAATGGGGAAATAACCATTTTTTTTTTGCTCGTCAGAAAAAAATTGGCAACTACGCCCATCCTGGCTGGAAAGGTGCGCCCCACCCCCTTTTGGTGGGTCCTGGATCCGCCCCTGGCAAGTAAGCAGTAATCTAAAGAATAAAAAGAAAATGTAGTGTTTTCATACCTCCACTAATACCCAGATTGCCAGGCCCCGCTAGCAATGATTGCACAAGCATAAGCATCCGTGCAGACACGCTATTTGGACAGAGCTGAGCCACCTCTCCCAAGGTAAACAGGTACTTCACAAGACTTTCCTCGTCCCAGCTAGTCTGTGATTGGTCCTCCGTCAGGACGACTGTCGATAAATACTGATCGCATAACTTGAAAATGTCTGCACAGATAACAGCGATTGCCTTTTGGAAATCCTGTACATCACTGTTTTGTGCTGAAAATAACTGAAAATGATAGAATTTTATAATAAACGAATATTGACTGCTAGATGGGTTATAGTTGAAATAATAGACCCCAGGTGCTTTGAAAACTTCTATAACCCTCGGCGCAAGCGCCTCGGGTTATAGAAGTTTTCATAGCACCGTGGGCGTATAATTTCAACTATAACCCAATCTTAAAGCAGTCAATATTCCTTTTATATACCGAAAAAGTCGACTGACCATCAGGCTAGCCTCCGTAGGCCTAGCCTATGCGGTGGCAACAGCCCCCTATATCGGTCTACGCTACGTGACACTAGGCTAGGCCTAGCCTCTTGTCTGTGCCGGTCGCTTTTAAAAACGCATCAAAAATTCTAACAGCCTACTTCAAAATGTTTTTGTGTTTTTACCGTCCGCATAATCTATTAAATTTTGAAGTTGTTGGTCATTTAAAAGATTAAACCTGACATTTTTCCGCCCCTATCCTCGAACTCGTAGCTCTAGGCCTAAGGCCTAGGCTAGGCTAATTCCAGGGCGCCAAATCAAAACAAATCACTGGAGCAGGTGATCGATTTCCACCGAGGTCTACGCGCATGTGCAATGCATCCATCGCACATAAAACAGGACATTTGAAGTAAAAAACGGGAAAAATACCCTTAGCGGGCGATTCAGGGCTACTATAAAGCCCTAGGGCGATTTGGCTACTATAAGCTAGAAATATTGCCTACCTCCAATCAGATTACGAGATTCTTAGAGTGAGGTATATAATAATTAATATATCAACATAGTATTGACAACTGCAGAATGATCACCTTATAAGGGGGTGGGCAAAGACCATTTTGATCTTGGACACTTCTGAATTAGGATTAGATAGATTTTTTTCCTCTAAGGCCGGGCACTCACTGAGTGGTGTGACTGTTGTAAAGTGGTCGCACGACTAAAGCGTCCTTCCCTGTATGTGTGGTTTCCAGACGCGATAATACTGTAGATTCCTTAATTTTCGCAGCCCTAAATTTTCATGATTTTACGATTTTTAACATTTCGCGACTTTAATTTTCGCAATGGTACGTTTTCAAAACACTTCTCGCCCTGACTAGACTTAGCCCCAGACTAGGCCTGCGCACACGACCTCGACCTACACATCGTAAAGTCCTATATTTTTCTTTGAGACTTTCACGGGCTTTAATTTTCGCGATCATCAAGTGATCGCGAAATTCGCGAAAATTAAGGGCGCGCGAACATAAAGCGATATACAGTAGTCTTCTACTTGTAGGCCAACAATATTTTTAGTGACTCAACAGGGAAATCACTAAAAAAAAAAAGTCGGCCCATGAGTAGAAAACCGTCATCACGTCAGGAAACAACACACACAGGGAGCGATGATTTAGTCATACGACCGCCACACAATGCAGTGAGTGCCCTGGTATAAACTCAAACCCATGTGTGCTTGTTATTGGCACCGGTGTTGTTACCATGAATTAGTAGGTTACGCCACTTAGCTAAAAAGACATCTCGCTTTGGTTGTTTATGTACAGTATTGTAGTAATTAACAGTAACACTGCCTTCTCTGGTCTGCAAATTTTATGTGATCACTCATGTGTAGCATGATTAATAAAACATTTTAATTTGCTAATTATTCATTAATTAGTAATAATTATTCAAATCTGTCATGGTGCATTTATGGAAATTTTTTTGAAGAAGTTGACATTTCTTTTAAGTATTATATTTCCAATACCACCTCAAGCTCACTTTTGTTTAGGCTAACAAAATAAATTGGATAGAAAAAATGTAATTAGAGCTTTCCGATGCCCAAAAATAGCACAAAGACAAAATTAAATTTCTACGCATCAAACACAGCTTCATGGTATCATAATGCCTCAAGTGATTGAGAACACTTGTACTCATGTACTTTTCTAGTTAACTCAGCGAAAACTGACAGCCCTTCAGTTTGTTTGGTTTTCCAATCAGTTCCAGAGAATTCATGTTTCAATGTCCGCCCACTGTGTGCGACCACTGAAATTTGACTTAAATAAAACACACAAAATTTGTTGGTTTTGGAGGTCTAGTATAGTTTTATTGTTAACAACAGCAACATATGAATTTTGTTTTAAGCTACAGTTACCTTACCTTGTATAATGTGCGAAAATATTCCACAATAAGCTCATTAGGAGCATTAAACCGCTGAAGCCGCAGTATCAAATCATTGGTAAGAGTATCGATGGTGGTAGGGTCCAGTCTGTCGGCCATTACTCCGAGTACACTCAAGACACAGCATAAGGTCTGAAGGTTAACATCCTCCCCAGGTGATGTGTAACGATTCCATGATTCGATGACAAAGTCTGGATTTATTTCTGCTGTACACATTGAGGTGTAGGAGAGAACCATCCAAGCAGCCTAAACATTTATTAGATAATATAATTAGATTTAAAAAAACCTTTGTAGTATGCCTGCTTCCCACATTCACAATTTTTGCTACAACAGAGCATGATTTTTCAATAGTAGGAAGTCAAACGTAATTCATCGTATTGCATCGTACAGGATCTTGAAGCATCGTTATGGAACACGATTTTTTTGGAATGTGAAAAAAAAAATCGTGCTCAATCGTAGCCGTGAAAAACGCCTTGGTATACTGTAGCGGCATCGTGTGAATGACGTAATCTTAACGTCAATTACACTTCATTTAGCCCCATTAGACATGACTCACCTTAACAATATCATGGCTTTAGTTATTTTTTTATAGCAGCAGCTTGCATATGTTGAGTGTGTTTGATCATGGTAAGAGTACAAAATTCAATACATAATTGTGCTTTTTTGTTATGTAATGTCATGTTTGTCCTTTTGGATGTGCAGATTGTTAAACCCTACTGAACTTTAGTATATTGTTCCCTCGTAAAATCGAAGTAATGTCGAATATACATATTTAAAATTAGTAATACGTCGTAACTCTGCCGTAATAATTTGTCGACATGTTATCGCACTTTCGCATTACTGTCGTTATTTATCTTGACACCATCCTAGTATGGTCTTAACGTTACTAAACATTGAACGAATCATTACAATCAACTTATAAAAATCGTACTCCTCATAGCAAAAATCGTGAATGTGGAAATGGGGAATTATACATGCTCGATTTACCAAAAATCTAAAAAATCAGGTTGAGTTTTATCTTAGTTTCATTAATAGCTAAATATATTCAAAACTTACCTCCCTATTTTCGGCATCAATGTGTGTAATGAGCGCCTCGACTATCTTCTTGTTGAGTTTCTTTTGACGAGCCCACATTCCACATGCCTTCTGAAAGTATTTCCTGTATAAAAAAACATGAAATAACATGTAAGTAAGAGTTAATGCTCTTTATGAAGCTAATTCCAAGTATCTGAAGTACTAAGCAGATGATAGCATGATAACTTTCCTGGAAAGAAAACCAGTTCAGTTGATCACAGATTACTTCTCAGCAATGTTAAGGTACATGTTCCAAAAAAGCAGGATGATAGCCTATATATTTTGATGGCTGGTATTACAAAGCTAGAGCAGTACCTAAAAGGGGTGCTATTTAATGTCTTTGGTGAAAATTTGTGCTTGGGTCATTCGCTTGAGCCTGGCTGAATTTAATAAATTTGTAAAGTTTTACATAGTTTTTAAAGATTTAAAACAAACAATGAATAAGGATATTTGTGTATGGGCCCTAAATTCAATGCACATGCTATTGAGAAACATGACGTCAACTTTCATTGGGTGAAAATAAATTGAGGGCCACAGAAATAAAGGATTCTACAGTATATTTCTTTTAGTGAAAAACGATGTTCAATTAGACCTAAAAAAATCTTTATGATGCCTAAAGCTTGACCGACCCAACACCTTGAATCTCAAGAGTCGCCTTCAAGTCATTCAATATTCTAACACAGCACATATCATATTTGTTGGTATGGTATTCCTCTCAAAGGAATTCCATATTATATAAGAATTATGTTCTCCAACATAACCATCATTAATATCAGCCAACTCACTACACTAACCAGCATTAAAGGTCAGGTTCACCCAAAAAATTATTATTCATTATATGATTTAGTTAATTATAAAAAGTATATTCAGCCCTATTTGGAAATTTTTAGGATTATTTTTCCCCTGGAGTCTCATGAATTAAAAAAATTATATATATAAATAAACGCAGATTTCATCCCTATTCTTTTATAAACAAAATAGCAAAGTGGGTAATTTTTTAGTATCAAATAAAAATGTCTACTTTGCACTATATAAAAACATCAGAAATGAACAATTTTGGTTAAAACACACAAGAATTGTATTTTTCTATATATTTTTAGAACGACCGTTGATTTTTCACAATTTATTTAAAATACCCCTATTTCAGACAATTTGTATGTAAAAGAATAGGGATTCTATCTTGTAATTTGAACTATCCCCCCACTTAGCAATTTTTGTCTATTTCACCGATAATTACGATAGGTAAAATGAATCGTAAAAATTCAGAAACAGGGCTGAATACACTTTTTATGATAAACTAAAACATATAAGGAAGAAAATTTTTTTTGGGTGAACCTGCCATTTAAGAGAAGCACAATGATCACTTACCTGACAGAAAAGCCATCGGCACCAGCTACGAAGCTTAGCAGACTCCATGCCAGTGTGTGCGAGTCCTGTGTCGACTTCTTAAGGTGTGTGATCTTATGCAATATCACATCCTCTAGTACCTGCAGACTTCGTTCTTGTGCGCTTACTTCCTTGTCCATCACCATTGGTAAAACGGCATTCAACCACATTCTAACGAGAACAGAAAAATAACTAGAATGTATTTTTTTAATTTTCCATGTATGAAGAACTGTTGTGGATTTGTGCAACCAACAAATTTTACTTTTTGTTTTTTTCTTGTCAAGATATGTAATGTTAGGTCATAGACATGCAAAAATTACCAAAGTAATACATTTAATCACTTAGCAGAGGTTCCTTGCATTGTGCGCTATAAAAATCTAACTATTATTTACAATTTAGGCTCGGTCACACTATCACCGATAACACTACCGATATATCGATGCCGATATATCGATACCAATACAAATTATCGGTGTAGTGTAAATGTACAGAGGCAGTCACACTAGCTCGAAACTGATGCGATGATCGTCAGTGGTATCGGTATCGCATCGGTGGAATCACTTGGATGCGATTTGGAGCGATTTTTTCTGGAAATCGGGGGGGATAAAAACTTTCAGCCAATCAGAGAAGGGCACGTTTCGGGGCGGCGGTAGTAGTACACACGATCGACGATCAAGATGGATGACCAAATTGAGTTGTTAAATTATGGAAGTGGAGAGAAATGAGATTTTGTACAACAAATTGCATGTATAATTTAAAAACAATGAAAAAAAGAGACGTGTGGACAGAAATAGGAGACAGAATTGGAATGAGTGGTAAGTATCAGGACCGTCATGGCCTAGGCCTAGGCTAGGCCTAGCTAGGTTCTAGCTTAGACTAGCCTAGCTTCTTAGGCCAGCATAGAAGACCTTAGAGAGTGGTTTTCGCGCAGTGACGTATTGTCGGTATCGTATTAGCAGATCAATTTTTTGCTAGTGTGACCGCAAAGAAACCGATTTATCGATACCGATATATTGCCATCGATTTATCGGTACCGTTATCGATGATAGTGTGACCGGGTCTTTAGGCTAACTTTCTCCCTGTAGGTATGTGGATAAATACAGGCCTACCAATAAGAATCAGTAGGCAGCTAGCTAGTGACTGATTATCTTGTGACAGACAATACTAAAGTAAACATTATTTTTCAGTGTTTACCACCATACCTCCTTCAGAGCTAATTATTCTTGATTAAAAGTTATTATCAGCTGAAATGACTCCGTTTCAAAACGAAAGTTATCGCGTCATTGGGTGCGTGCATGTGGTGGGGTCTATTTTTAAAATCTGCATAGTACACCAGTAAAACTTAAGCTCAATCCAGACTATCAAATTTTCTTGGACAAAAAACTTTCACATGCCTATGTATAGTCATGATGATGTCATACATGACCATAAATAGAAATATCATTACCATATATGCGTATAATCAAAGGAGTTTGTCAAATAAATTTGATAGTCTGGACTGAGCTTTAGGATGAAATTTTGCATCCTGTTTATAAAGGTTTATCACAAGGCTCACATCTGGTGAGGAAGTGTGTAACTCTACATTATGAATGACATATTCTAATCAATGACTAACCTTTGCTGGACTGGATTTTCCGGTCTTAACATTAGTAGATTTGTAACTGAATTCAAAGCTTGTTTACGAACGGATAACGCTGGATCCCTACATCGGTTGTATAAATCCTCAATATCACGTTGATTTACTAACATTCCATCCAACACAACAATGTTTGATAATGCCTGCAAATAAATAATAGGTGTATAATTGTTTCTACAATATATATGAAATTTCACCACAAAAGTTTCAGTATTATTTCAGTATGTAAGTAAAGCTGTAATCTAAACTTTAAATGACATTTTAGGGTCCAAAGAAATAAACATTTAAATTTGTAATTAAGCAAACAAGGTTTTGAGAAAATTATCTCACCTGGATAGCGGCCTTGCGAACGCCAACGTTTGAGTCACCAGTTCTGGTGCGTAGCATAGCAATCATACTTTGACGATCCTGTGTTGCTATTGGTAAAGATGAGAACAAAAGAATAATCTAGACAATAGGTTTATGTTTCATTATAACATTTTAGAATCTGTCTTAAAATTTCAAGTAAATATGACCACAGGTTTCTAATAATAATAGTATGTTACATTTATATAGCGCTTATTGCCAAGGCCTCTAAGCGCTTCACAATTATTACCCCAGTCATTGGGACAAACACCTATGGAATACAATCTATTCCATAATGTTGCAGCCGTAATCAGCGCATATGGCATTTGTACCTCCCAGTACCCACTTATACTCCTGGGTAGAGAGAGGCAACATGGATAAAGTGTCTCGCCTAGGAACACAAACAGTCAACCAGTTATTGCTTTATAAATGAAGTATCTTGTAAACGGCTGAACTAAACTCTCAGACTTGCAACCAGCACCTAGCTTTATTTTGAAGTTATAGTTACAAGATTTTATTTATTACTGAGGTGATGGCCTTAAAATTGATCTGCGACCAAGTAAATTCATGATTTATACATGGCCCAAATTTGGGCTGCAGCCCATAGTTTGCAGAATGGGGTATGCAGGCCTTGCCTAATTTTTTTTTACCAACTAGCCAACTGGGTTAGTTGCCTACAGTTTTGAACTAGCCCAGTGGATATTTTACTAGCCCATGATATTTTCATAAAGTTTTTTATCATGCTGTAAAATATAACATTGATTCTACCTAGGTGAAGTAGAAATGAATGGTTACTTGTATACAACGTTTCTAATGTTACTCTTGCATAAAAAATAAAAACAGTTGGTGTCTTTCAAAACTATATTTCACTTATTCATGCCTAGCAATGTAGCATAGGCCGACTTCGTTAAACAGTACTGTAGAACCAATATTTTACGTACTGTACGGGACCAGAAGTCGTACGTAATCCATGGGATCCATAATCCAGGTTGTGTAAGATATAGGCCGCTAGCCTAGGCCTCCTAAGAGGCTAGGTATTATTTTGCCTGCTGCAGAACAGAGCATGGAGCTAGGCCTAGGAGGCCTAGGCTAGCACCAAAATCAGCCTGAGATTTTGCGCTACATTAAACCTAATTTTTCTAGTACTTACTAACGATGTTTATTATTGTGGTTTTTTTTGGCCAGTGCGAGCCCTCTATAGTTTTATTTATTTTATTAATTGTTTATATGGTAAGGCTAGAGAAAAATCGATCTTTTGATCATTATATAATGACTTTAAATGACTTGAATTCATTAATTAAAAAACATTATTTTTTGTTTCGTTATTTGAATGTTTAGAATGAAATAAAATTTTTGATACAAATATAGTTTTCCCCCCAAGAATTATTTTTTTCAAAACACTTTGTGATGATAAAAATAGCTCTAAAACGATGACGTCATCAATCATTTTATGTGTACGTAAAATCCAGGGAACGTAAAATGTAGGTCTAACTGTACATCAAATGGTAAGATTACAAATTTTAAAAACTACATGACAGCTGTTCAACATGGTGAGGTAGGTTAGCTAGCCCAGCATCTAGACAATGTATGCCTGGCAAGTAATGTATGCCGGGCTAGTAATGTGTGCCGTGCTAGTAGCAACTAGACAATGTATGCCTGGCTAGTACTAAATAGAGCCCTGGTACTACAGCTGTTAACTTACGTGTGTCACGAGTCAATTCCAGTAGCATAGCAGGTGATCCACCAAACAAGTTTCCTGGTGTCGCTCCATTCTTTGTACTGGATGTCACGTTTTCTTTCTCTCCCTGTGTCGTACCATCTTTCTCTTCTGACCCATCGCCACCATCACCCTCATTCTCCTCTTCTTCAGTCATGTTATCAGTATTTTCTGTTTGTTTATCCGTTACTTCTAGGTTGGCTGGTGTGCATTCGATGTTCGGTTGGTCAGAATTGCTGAACAGACTTTTAAGGACATGCAAGACGGTGGGATCACCTGACGATGTGAACACAGCGAAGCATGATAATGCTTTGGCACGCACACTTGAAAAAAAAAGTATTTTTATTATCATTATTATTAAAGTAGTAATGGACAGGACAAATGCTAAGTCTTGCAGAAATAGTTCAGTTTACTGAAATTTTTCTGAAATCTGAAAGGCCAGTTGGCAGACCAAAAAATCACATGGAGACAAAATATAAACAAAGAACTCAAGAAATAAATACATCCGTTGGAAGGTTAATGACAGAGTTTGTACATCTAAAAAAAAAGTATAATTCAGGAACATTTCAAGGAGATTCCAGGTAATATTTTCTTAATTACAAAGACACTCAATCAATGGTCTAACCATGCATAGTTCATAAAAATAAAAATAAACCTTTTGAGTTTGATGAAAATAGCTGTTTTACCTCAACTAAATTTTAATATCATAAAATTTCCAGGACATTCAAGCACAATTAGCATATTACAGGAGTTACAACTATTAGCATATTACAGGAGTTACAACAATTAGCATATTACAGGAGTTACAACAATTAGCATATTACAGGAGTTACAACAATTAGCATATTACAGGAGTTACAACAATTAGCATATTACAGGAGTTACAACAATTAGCATATTACAGGAGTTACAACAATTAGCATATTACAGGAGTTACAACAATTAG
>JAOTQE010056478.1:0-19689 GCA_025631205.1 Nesometra sesokonis
CTAGGACTAAGCCCTCATCTGCAGACGGATCCGTTTCTGGGTCTACCCTTCGTCAGTACAGCTTTAGGGCCAAACCAAAAATGATAACCGCACCAAATCGTAGGTTTTTATAACGTTGGCCAGATATATGCAAATTTCTGGGAATGCTATACATGCCTTAGTTAGAATTTTGTCAACAGGCAATAATAGTTGTTAGTTCTAGTAGACACTGGACAAATTTTAACTGTCTCTGTGTGTCTATATACGGTATACATATACGTATATATTTTTAATTTGTTTATATTTGGCATTTTATATTTTATTTGGTAAAATATATACAATAAACTAAACATACTGTTTAATCATAATTACCATCTGATAAATTATTAAAATCTTTATTAAATTATTTATATAATATTGAATTCCTTTTGAGGGGAATACCAAAAAGTATTGTATGAAATGTGGAAAAATGTGAGGTCTCACCACAAAATGAGTCTCATGGTAGGAAAATTCAAAATTGAGTTATTGATACCTTCTAATATAGCACAGTATAAGGTGTAATCTACACTTTAAATGACATTCATTGGAAAAGTAGATCCAAAGATATAAGCTTTTGAATTTGTCATGTATGAAAATACAGTTTTGAGAAAATCGCCCATAAAACAATCAACAAATAACAATTTTATAGACTATAAATCTCAGAAAGACTGCAAGAATGATACTTTCCTGTAGGAAAATTGACCTAAAAATTATATTTTACTGAAATATATGTACCATAGTACTGACAATTGATTAAAACTACATTCACAAAAATTTGACTTCTAACCTATTTTGGTGATTATCTCAATTTGATGTCACCTACTATGCGACTCATTTTGTGGTGAGACCTCACAAATATTGGACTAGTTAAAAACGAGTTCAATATTTTGCCACAGCAAGTACAATATTTTCCAGTATTCCCTCAAAATAAGCAATGGTGGTGTTGGATACGACTCAATAATCAATAATATAATATTGAATCATAATATTGAATCAATTAGTTTGATAATAACATTAAATACTCAGAGGTCCCAAGTTGTAAAAACAGAATTCCTGGAGGTTTTTGTGTGGTCATCCATACACCATTTGTAAGGTGTACACGTCATAAAATGTGTGCAAAATATCCTTGTTTAAACACATTGCTTATTATGAAACAGCAGTTTCTGATTTTATTTTGACTTTGAAGGTATGACATATTCATTTAAAAAAAAAATTGCTAAACTTCTCATTTCCTTGTTATCAACCAATATTTTCAAAAAATGGGAAAAAAAACATGGTCTTTTGTGAAGATTTTTCAAAACCTGGAGAACTTCCTGGAGAAAACTAAATTCCAGGAGAAAATTTGCTAATTCCGGGAGATGACCCAAATCCCTGGAAACTCCAGGACAATCCTGGAGACTTGGGAGCTCTGAATACTGAATTTTTGAAACAATTTCATCTGTTTGTTGAATCCTTGGAATAATATTTAAAATTGCATGTATAGTATATCTCCTCCAGTAAGCAGTGTTATTCATCAAATAATAGCTGAGCCATACCCTTTTTAAGGACATTCACTAAGTTCACTTTAATTTGTTCGTAGCCAAACTAGCTAAAGTTTTTTAGCCAAATTATACATTCTTTTGCCAAAGTTTTAATAACAATAAGAACTGATAAAAAAACATGGCCACAAACAGGGGCGGATCCAGGATCCTCCGAAAGGGGGGGCGCACTTTCTTTTAAATTCCGGGTGGGCGTGGTTCTTAGGTTTTTCCCTGACGAGCAAAAAAAAAAACAAAAACAAAAAAAAAAAAGTCTTTTTTGGGTTTTTGTTGTAAATTTTGGACCCGGCACACCTAATATATGGGGGGGCGCAACTACATTTTGCCGATAACAGGGGGGGCGCACGCCGCTTGCGCCCATCGCCCCCCCTTCCCCCCAAATTCCGCCCCTGACAAAATGGACAGTGTTTGGGATTTTCCTTTCGCCAATTTGGCAAAAGAGGTCATTTTTATTTTAGCCAAATACGAATTCAAGTAGCCATTGGTAACTTGGCTAATGATTAGAATGACCATAGATACAATGTTCTGGTTTAGAATAGTAAGATTGAAAACAATATTAATAAGATTAATAATTAGTAATAAGATTAATTGTAAGCCGAAGAATTTATACGTACTCCTTACGTTTAACAGTGATCACTGGAGGGCGCTCTACAACATCGAGGGCTCCCCATAACAACCACCAAGTCATAATCCGATGAGGCAGTGATATAATCGCTGCGAAACGTAACAAGTACATATAAACTCTCTGGCTTATTTGCAATTAATCTTACTCTACTAAAATGTTTTTAATTGTTTGGTAGTCAAACCATGGATAAGTCCTGACCAAACCTGCATAAGTTGAATCCAAAGTGACATTGTAAAAAAAATGAAATACATAAAAGTATAATGATAACCAGAATAAATATTTAAAAAATCAATCACAATTAAAAAGTAAAATTACTTTACTGATTTAGCTGCCAGTACCAAGCGAGTTCTCTGAGAAAATATACAGAAATGATTACTGTAAAGCCTGATCACACCCTTCTTCGGTGGAGGCAGTGGAGAATCTGAAAAGTAAAATAGTTCACAAGATGATGCTGTAAATCTTTCTTGCGATGTAAATTGCAAAAATTGTTTTGTGTGTGTACATCAGATGGTCATCTTCTGGAAATTTCATTTTTAGAACTGTACTGGGTTGGGGATTTTCATTTTCCTATTTGCTATGAACAAGTAATTATGCTGGAAGGGGGGGGGGGGCAGAGCTACCAAGTCTTGCACATTCTGAGACTCACACATTTAGGGTCTGTCTTACGATTTCAAACACTAATTTCTCTTATGCAACGGGACCGTCAAGCTTATAATAAGGAGCATAGCTCAAAGGATTAAAGTTCAAATTGATGGTATATAGGACCTCCTTTTTTGTCTTTCGAAATGAGAAAACAATAGCCAGTTAATTTATGCACCAGATTGCATCATTAAGAGCTAAGATTGAAAAAATCTCCCTACGGTGGGAGGGGGACTACCCTATTATACTAGACTAAGCTAGGCTCTGCCTAGCTAAAACCAGGCCTAGGCCTATACTACCTAGGCCCTATAGGCTATTGTAGTATGTATGTGACTAGGCCTAGGCTAGGCCTAGTAGTCTAGGCTAACATTAATTATACCTCTGTGTCTGTATCATATAAACTCAGCTAGTAAAGCCTTCCTGGTAAAACAAACATTCTGATCATTTTCACTTCTTTGAAACCGAGTGTGGGCATTTTTCAGGTTTACTTATACCATAAACCGACATAATGATCACTTCCTTTTGTTGTGATTATAGAGTCAAGCGCCACTTCATGCCGGTGATCAAAGCAACATATAGGCCTAGGCCTAGGTCTACAACAAGGACACCAGACATCAGAGGCCTAATAATAAGGCCAAACATCGGACCCGGTCAAATAAGACAACGAATTGACAAACTTTTAAAATTCATACACTTATACACTATTTACTTAGAGTTTTTGTATAACCTTACCCACTTCCAGGTGTTTTGTTTCTTCTATAACTGGCATGTTACAGAGATTTTTGTAGAAGCGGGGAGCAGCAAAACAGTTGAAAATAAAAAGTTTACTCTCTCTTCCGCCACACACCTGGAAAAAAGAAATGACCAATTACAGAAAAGCAATAAGTCATGTGACAACAATACCGGACAAACCACTGTTTGTCCGGTGCATTTTAGTGCGTAAAGGCACCGCTATTATATATTTCGCCCTGTTCATTTGTTTGAAACTTAGCTTACAGTGCTGAGTTTCTTAGTAATGTGGGTAAATTTATCATGTTAAAAAATTATATTTATATTTGAAGAAATTACTTGATGACAGAGTTTTATTATATTTACTTGTATATTAGACCAAATAAAAAATATATAGGCCTATTTCCGCCCTGAATTTGTAGCCGCCTCTGATTTTTTTTAAAGATAACTTGAAGTTAATGTATGATTTTGTAAAATTATTTTTTTACCTACAACTTTAAAATAAACATTAAACATTAAAATAAACATTAATTTTACTTTTTGGAATAATAACATTAATGGTTACCAACTCCACCTTTTACGTGGACAAGAAATAATTAAAAATCATAAACAGTTAAGTTAAACATTACTGACTAAATATTTTGCCCAGGAAAAAAAAATCAGCTGTTGGATCTGTGAATCTTGAGTGGGTACGCTACTTCTTCAAAATGGCTTGATCAGCCTCAGTCAGAAGAAAAACGATCACAAATACTAAATCAACAACGCGAGGGGTATTTCGGTCCTCTAGAAGTGTAAACAAATTTTGAAACCTCAGCCCCGGGCTGAGGTCACCGAGGCTCGCTGCCACACCAATCAATAAGTGATCCCACCGCTTGATTTTACCATAACCAAGTTTTTACAGGTTAACAAGTTGTTTACTGTATTATTAGGCCTATACAGGCCATTTACATTTGCTACTATACAGTAATTGAAATTTCAGACGACATGTTGGATAGAAAAAAACATAGGCGAGGGTGTAATCGTTTACGATTGCCTTGTATTAAGAATACTGAATGATTAAGTAAATACGTAAACAATTTGTTGATTGTACAGTTGAACCACCCTGTGCGGACACCTCCCGTAAACGGACGCCTCCCATAACGGACACTAATTCAAAGACCCGTTTGTTCTCGTAAGCGGACACCTCCCGTAAGCGGACGCGGACACTTTTTGTCTTCAAATTTGGATTTTTTGTATGTAAATTTACCTCCCATAAGCGGACATACCTGAAATTTTAGCGATTTTTTGGTACAACGAATACTAATATCTGTACAAAATAGTCTGTATACTGTAATGGCTGATAATCATATTACTGAACCAATCTTAAAAATGACAAAAATATTTTAATAAAATACAGAATGCGGTGTCTAGAAATTTGAGAGGCTATTTGTGCTGAGAAAGCCGTGAAATGTGAGACATAAGGACGTATACATAATTTTATAACTTTGGCCCTCTATCGGCGGAAATTTCCGTAAGCGGACACCTCCCGTAAGCGGACAATTTTCCTGGAACCGAGGGTGTGTGGAGGTTCAACTGTGTAGGTTAAGTTATTAAGAAATTCAGTTTATGAGAATTTGTTGACATTTTTGTTTATAAATGATTCATGATTCCTTTAAGTCAGTCATAAGTCAGATTATATTGGTATTTATGTATGTATGTATATTTATATGTATATTGTTTTTTGTTTTTACTGTACATTGTTTTGAGTACAATACATCGTCGAAATTGTAGGCGTCGCAGTTTCAAAATAAAACCATGGAGGAACTTCATGATAGAACTTACTAAAATTATCTTTCTCTCATTGCTGCCCTCTATCGAAATATGATCTGGGAAGTTTAGTAATAGAACTTATCAGACTGTTTTGGTGTTAGTTTACAAGAAGCAGTTACTCAGCGTGTACCGATGTTAATACGGTGACTCACGGAGCGTGGATTTATAGAGAATGATACGGTCTTATGCAGCAAGGAAGTCGGTAAGTTCGCTTGGTTAATCATGGAATGATACAATAAGTTAAAAGAATTCAAATAACATGTTTAGGGGTTAGTTTAGAGGACATAATTATCCTGTTTTACAACAAGATATGTAAGAAAACTATTGGTGATGTGGTGTACGATTTTTCTGCTGGCTGGTAAATCATCAATCGAGTACAATATTTTATTTTTAGCATGATACCCCACCAGATGATATACAGTATCCCGAAATACAGAACTTCTCTGGTTAGAAGACGAGTCGATGAATTACATCAAGCTAAGATAGTTATCCAGATAGTACATGGTGGTAACTTCCCTGGCTTTACTAAACCAGCGTCGAATAAGATTTTTTTTTTCTATTAGCAGGCAGTACTGTACCCCTCACTGGACTTTCAATTTCCGAGGAGCCATGCTCAAACCATGCTAAAAGTCCAAGTATTAAAATGATTGATTGTGCTTTAAATGGTTTTGACAAGGACAGGCTGTAAGCTTCATGCATCGACGGATTTTATTATCTGTGTCGGATGATAACAAATCGGCTGTGTTTGCTTTTGTTGCAGGTTAGATGCAAACAAAATTACTCCTTTAAAATACCACCCAGGTTGTTAGAACCCATAGGTGCAGAATCAGTCACAACCTGTGATGAATCTTCTGTCTTTTTTGACAAGTTTTGTAAAAAATATACAGCTTCTGCCTAGGAGAAACGTACACTTAAAAAAAAAAAAATATGTAAAATTAAGTTTGTATTGTTGCTTTGATTTTTTTTTTTAAATTTATCTCATTTGTTAGTTCCATTGTTAATTGTTATTATAAACATTTTAATAGTTTTGTGTTTATCACTGTCATACTTTTATTAACAATTTGGATTGGTTTATGTTTTATTTATTTATTTAGTTATCTCTTTATTTATTTATTTTTTTTTTTCATCCCTAGCATAAGATTTGTTTTTTTTTGTCTTTTAATTACATACACTGTTAACTCTTTTTATTTTTCTCATTACTATTTGACCGCACCACATTTCTGTGTGTGCCATCGTTCTGAAGGTGTTGTGTCACCAAATAAATAAAATAAATAAATAACCATTGCCGTCGTCATCGTTATCATCACCACCTTCACCACCACCACCACCACCATCATCATCATATCATCATCATCATCATCATCATCATCATCAACATCATCATCATCATCACCATCATCATCATCATCATCATCGACATCGATCATCATCATCGTCATTATCATTAATGTCATAAAAAAATTATCGATTATCGTCATATTCAACAGGCCTCGTAAATATATTTGTGACGATAATCATGGAGTTATAATTATAACGCCATGTGATAATTAAATTTAAAAATATATTTACAACAGACCTCGTCAGTTTACAAAATCACAGGCCTACTAATTACTATGTATTGTACAGTATAATAAATGGAGGTAACTTCCTCTCTTTACGCCTCTGATTTTGCATTTAATCGTCTATACATAATGACTTCCGTATGGCCTAGTTTGTTCTTAATTCACAGGGTTAAAGTATAGAATTTATAATGATTATTAAATGTAGCTTTGCCAATGATTAGAAATTAACACTTAGACCTAACAATACATTGAAATATAAGTGTATAAATATTTATAAGAAAGGATCACTTTACAAATGGCAAGGAAACACATTTTGAATTGTTTCGCTTAGTCGTGACCTATACGATGATTTTCAACGAACTATGAATTCAGATCAGGGTTTCTTGTCGTTCGAAGGAACATACAAAGAGGTAGGCCCTATATGTCCTCGAACATGTGTCCGAATTATCAGAGAAAAACCCCGATTAACAATCTTATTTTTTGCTATTGGCAAACATGAACCATTCTCCTGCCATGTTCAAGGTCCCTTGTTTAGGCAAGGAGGTTTTATAGTGAACATAAAACCTCCTTGGTTTAGGAAATATAACCTCTAGCCGCCTTGTCAATCACACTTCGCGTGTCCTCGAAGGCACGTGCCACGCCTCTCGAGAATAATCGCTTCTTGCTACTAGTATCTTATTACTTATTCCATGGACGTATGGACAGGCACGTATGCCACATGCGCGCCACGCCCCTTACCATTCACTTTGAGGTCCTCTGTGGTATACATTTATTCCAGGTCTTATCAACCTTTGGGTCTCCTACCTCCATGCTTAAATTAAGGTTATATTGGATCGGTTTAATAACCTAGCTAATTAGTTATTAATTATTATAACAGTTTATTTTAACGAGGTTCTTAATCATAGTAACTTTTACATTCCGCGCAATCCTAAAGTTTACGTGTTGAGTGTCCAGTTAGTGTGGCCATTCAGTGATTTTACATTATTTAAATCTCGTAATCCGCTTATTGGAGAGAAAATTTCGGCTGTTTAGATTTTGGAATTACGTGATTAAGTAGCAATGTATTAACCTTATGAAGAATTAACCACCTCATCTGCATTGTGACTATGGTTAAATTTACGTTAAATATTGTACAGGAAAAAAGTTATTATGATCGTTTTTATGCAAAGGTATTTATACCTACACAGACATACTAAGCCATACATCTAAAACAAACGTTTTGTTACTTCGTTGTTTTTACGTGGTAAGTTCAATTATCGAATAATAAGTTTAGTAATGCAAAATTAAGAGTGCGTGACATTTGTATTGTGAATAAAATGCTAAGCCTAGGCCCGATGTGATCGACATAGCCTCCACAAGCAGCAGCTGCCGAAACTGCCCGGGGAAACTTGCTGTTTGACACCATTTAAATTTAAGAAAAATAAAGTTGATAGGCCTTTATTAAATTGAAACAGTATCGATTTTGAGTGTACACCAGTGAGGTCACAGGTGACCGTTGGCGTTAAGTTTTATTTTCGAGGCCTAATACTCAGTAGTGTTAGCCTTTATACAAGAGGAGCTCAGACCCCTACCCCATGGTTACCCTGAAGTAATTTTGTCCACGGATTAATCTGTTATTACGATCTTTAAAATGGTCCTCCAATATTAGTAGTATCATAGTCTATTTTTGCCAGATATACATTCGGGGTGGATTTAAAGGGGGTGGGGCGGGCCGGGCCCTCTTTCGGAAGGTAAAATATATCAATGTTATTAACATTGTCTGTAAAACAAAAATATTCAGCAATCATTGATCCCTTAACACGCCCTTGAGGCCATTTCCAGACATCTAAAGACCAAATTTTCCCGGGGAGCATAGATCGCCTGAAAGCTTGACTTTCTACCCCTTCTGTGCCCCATTTCCAAAAGTCTGCATCCGTCCCCGTGCCTTCTCATCTGCAGACTTTCCACAAATCTCAGTACGGTATGCAGCCATGGCTGGCGTAATTAAAATGATGATATAATCACCCGATAATTGCTGGTAATTATTTTGGTAGGCCTATTTGTAATTTCCTCTCAGGTAGTTTTAACAGCCAAGAGAGGAAAATAAACCAAACCTCCTTGAATAAACAAATGCAGGCCGTATTTTTCATAATTTTACGATTCCATTTACGAATGCTCTCTATTACAAACAAATAGCCATCCCGTGGGGTGTGTAAATCCAAGAGGTATTTTACCTCCCTGTGTAAATAATTAATTTTCCTTTGACGTTCTCGGAGAAATAAAACAGAAGTGCTAGAGCGGTCCTTACTGTTCAGACGGTTGTTATGGTTGACATTACAAATATAAACCCATCATTTCCGATTTAAAATCATGAACCATTAAATAAATCGGGAAGTTTGTCTACAGCACTTTCAGAGTAATGGGGAAAAATGAACAATGGTAAAGATACAGTAACCTAAGAGATTGATCTCATGAATGGAAGGCTGAATAAAACCTGAATTCAACCAGCCGTATATATCATGACAAAACCAGTTAATCCTACATTTGATCAAAATCGTGTAAAAACCTATAAAACTGTAAAATGTCCTTAGAAACTGTTCAAATTTATACTGTAAAGAGTGGAGTAGTTTGAGTTATATCCGTTAGATGTTAAAACGATGTCAGTTAGCCTATGTACTGTACTGTTGTTTTTTAATTAGTTATCAGCCTACGAATTTTCTTAATTTTGTGGGATTTTCTTCAAATTTAAACACAACTAAGACCGCCCTGATACTATTGTGACTGTTTGGGTTGAACATGACAATGGCAGTAGCGATGCAATGCAACGATTTTGGGTTGCTTGCTTAGAAAATACTAAACAGACAATATTTGACCAAATTTAATAGGAAATCATGGAACAATTGTTTCTACATGTCACCTAATAAGTTGCTGACACCTTTTTCTATGCTGAAACAAGCCGTTAGGTACGATAGAAACAAAATACAGTATGCCTGAAATCCAAACATGGCCCACACAATCATAGACTTGCTCCAAGTCTGTATATTATATTTTCAATTTTTGTAATAAAGTGCGCCACCAACGGATGATAAAGTTTTAGTGGTGTGAGGTTTGTCGTTAATATACAAACATCAGAAATGTATGACGATCCACCTGCTATGGAACGCAATGGGTGCCTTTTAATCGTCTTTCACGAATTAAACCGAATCACCGTCTTGAACCAAGACTAACACAATCAGTTGGAGCGTATTTTAGTTTGAAAGTCAACCTTGAAGTAATTTAACAAATCCAATTTCCTCCCGAGTAAATTAAAGATGCCGGAAATTGATTTTAAAATTGTGTCAGAAGATCAAAATCGTGTAATAGACCTATGTGGCAACTAAAAACTATAGAATCGGGATTTCCTTTGATGTTCAATTTCGTTTCTTAAAATTACTGCATCCAGCTTATCTGATCATGATCTGATAATAATTTTATGGTAACCCTATTGTAACTTAAAAGTTACAATATAACCCGTGAACCGGCGTATGGACTACCGTGTTGTATGGGCGGCCATAGAGGAATTAAGAGGTTGTCACCTCCTAACATTAGATTAATCAATTTTAGATGTAATTTTTAAAGCATACAACCAAAATATGGCTAACTGAGGCAAGTTTACTAGTATTTTGTATTGCGTTTTTCGTGAAATAAATCCTAGGAAATGTTACAAGCTTATACTACGTTGGACTATTTTTGTTGCTCCATGGTGGACTATTTCCAGGAGGGCATCTGTGCTGTAATTATAAACATTATCACATTTTTTTGTGAAACTACTGTACATTTATTCGTCTGTTGTCAATAACACTCTAGTACGGCTACTTGCATTATTCTGCAACTGGGGTTCCAATAAAATGTCATAAGAACACAATGCGAATAAAAATAATTAAATCCACCTGTCGTCAGCTTACCTGTAATTGTTCATGGCTAAGTTCGCCCTCTCGCATTTGACCGTGACTATTCTACTTCTCTCACTTTGTTTATTTTGTTATAATTATTGTGGTCGATAACACTAGTTTAATATTTTCTGTTTTACACAAGGCCCATCAAATTAAGCCAAACAACAAGGGTTTAGCTTTACGCTTATCATTTTTGGGGTTCAGACGGCTCACACGATGCTTGTACGAGTCTTGCTTGCTGGTATAAAACTAAATTTCAGTGACTGTTCACCATCATCATCGACTATCATTTTCGATGATTACTGGGCCAACACAAACATATTTAAAGCAACAAGCAATAGGGCCTACTACTAATACTTCTTAGACGACTTCTCAATCAAAATTTGCTTGTCATCAGTCGGTCACGCCATTGCTGGTTGTCTATCTGTCGGTAAAATAAAAGGCGTTTCATTTCGTAGGCCACCGACAGTAGACATACAAGGCTACATATAGACCAATATCTGACTGGTTTGTGGTCTACCGAATCATGATCACCATTGAACTTGAGACGATTTTAGATATGTGCAGTCATATTCCTCTGTCTGTCTGTCCCCATTACGTTTAATACTACTATCCAATTTTTTCAAAATACAATTAGTTCAATTGATTGGAATACTGTGACCCGATCTGACAAAACCCTATTTTTTCCATTTTTCATAAACGGATGGTTTGTATTTAATTGGATTCCCTCACATTCGTTAGAAAAATCACTAAATTTTCCGGGATGTACGGTTACGGAAGGACAATTAACATACAAAAAAGTTTTTAAGACAAAGATTTGGGTGGTGGGGGGGGGGGGCCTACAATTGGTTTGAAATCTCTCAGTTTGTTAGTAATATCAATTTTGTTCATCCCATTGGTTAATTGGCCAAAGTCGGTTTGTCAGTCTGTCGATACCTTAGAGGACGCATTTAGGTTTTTTAATCCTGTAAGTTGAATGAACGGAAGAACACAGCCGTCTGACACCAAGCAGCGTGGTATATGTTGCTATTTTAACCTACAAGCTAACGTATACTGACATACTACAAGAATCATTGGAATACCACAAGGTTGAATAACAGTGTTGGCGCAGTTGGCGGTTCCGTAGACGCCCAAAAGCATCAGTGGTTTCTCGGGTCAACAATGTACCTGACATGCTGGTCTTTGTTTAATTCGCGACATGTTTCATTAAAACTTACAATCTTTCTATAATATAATTATAATTTAACGTCAATTTTATTCTAATATTGGCTCAAATTTCGAGGTAATATTTTGTGCCAAGACAACAAACGAGGCCCATGTTCATCTTTTGGTCACATGAATAGGGTTATATCCTTCAAGATACGTTCGGTACTGTGTTGGTACATCCATGGACCATCTCACAATTAAACAAAGGTTTTTAGTAGTGACCTCATAGTCTCACAAAAGCCTGTAATTTTGAAAAATAACCATCGGGTATAAAATGCGTCCCATAGTACCGGTAGCAGTGGCGGCGCTATGGGACCAGGGGATACAGCCCCCCCGTATTTGTCTTTGAGAGTGCCAACAACCGAAAATCCCGTCTAAAGCACTGTCGAGGGATTTGCCCTCCCTGCTTTCGGGGAAATTCTGGAGCTTAAGTTGATTGCCATGCCGTTTTGTGGAATAAACCTTAAAATCTTTCTTTTCATTTAGTTTTTATAGTGTAATTACGTATCGGACAATCCACTTACTGTGGGATGCATTTGGTGTCAGATGATTCTTTTCACAAGACCCGAATCTAGATACCGTATTTGGATCAAGACAAGCGATTTAATCAACCTGCATGCACAGATACCTAGTGTAGGGCGTACCGATAGGCCTATCATATAAATGTTATAACACCCCTGTTCATATATTAGCTTGCTTTTTTAACAGTCATGGGTCCTTGCTCTAGACCCATGGATATATTTATGGCTCTGTCTGACTCACCACCCTAGCGAGCGCCACTTTCCTAAGTCAGAATCCTGCATCCGCCCTTGGACTATGCACGTGTTCGTTAATGGTGGTGACGACCGAACATTGATGACCGAACATTATGACGACCTCACATTATGACGACCGAAGATTATGATGACTGAACATTATGATAACCGCACATTATAACGACGGCGGTTAGTTCTGGAAAAGTTCATTTGTTTTAAACTTTCCAAAGTATTTTTAGTTTCTAACAGGATTTCTCTGTTTTTGTCTTTCAGTGCCCATGAATATTCGCCGGTTATTTTACCGCCCGCGGGCTTGCTGTTCCTTTGCCGTCATTACGTATGCTTTCATTCTTGGTGTAACATTCACTTTAATACAAACTGCAAGTGAACTCCTAATCGAAACATATCGATACCGCAAGCATGGTACAAATGGACCGGGTGAAACGGCCGATCAAGGGCCTCCACTTGCACAGATTATCCGGCGTAGTATCCTCAACTATGGATCCGGCTTTCAAGTTTTACCATCTTTATTTTCAAGCCACGACAATGCAGACGATTCTGTACCAAAAATCCCTACACATATCTTGATAATTACTAATCGGAGGTCCGGTTCAAGTTTTTTAGGTCAACTATTTAATCAAAATAAAAATATTTTCTTTCATTTTGAACCTCTTAAAAGTATTGAACAGACGATACCGAGGGAATACTTTCCAGGGAACTCTACGGAAATGATATCTGATATTTTTAGCTGTCATTTTCCGCCAAAACATTCGTTATTGAATTTTTATAGTAGAAACCATCTTCATCGAATGTCAAGCCGTGTGTTGTCAATTTTACCCCTATGTGAACCAGATCAGACTGCGGGATCAAAACGAACTTGTAAAGCTCTTAAATCGGCGTCCACTCGAAAGGAATGTTTAAAGTATAAACTTCATGCAATAAAAACAATACGATTCGCTAAACTTCAAGATATTGAATCTTTAGCACGCGACCCAGCTTTTAATTTGAAGATAATTCATCTGGTGCGAGATCCACGTGGCACGTTCATTAGTCGCGCGAAAAGTGAGAAGAAAAGCATGGACATGACGCCGGAGGAATTAAACAACGTAAGGTATCTTTGTTTACGAATGAAGCAGAATTTAGAATTCGTAACTAACAAGCCTACACCAGCTTGGCTGAGAGGAATTTATAAGATCGTTAGGTATGAAGATATGGCACGAAGACCTGAAGAAACCGCACAAGAGCTCTACGACTTTACAGGTATAGGGAAGCTCCCGCGGAATGTGGTTGAATGGGTTAGGAACAATACAAAGATTTCTAGTGGCGATTTTTACGCGGTGAGCCGTAATTCGTCGGCGACTTGGCAGGAATGGCGTTACAGCATTCCATTTGAGACTTCCGTTGGAATTCAAGACGTATGTAGAGACGTGCTAAGGATGCTGGGATACAGGGAGGTGCCAATGCAATATTTACTTCGAGATTCTAGAGAAGATCTACTGAGTCCGTTGCCTGATATATGGAAACCCTCAGTAGGACCCGAGAATTATATTTCAAAAACTTCAGACAACCACCGCGGGCACAGGTAATCCAATTCCGAAAGATTCTATAAGCTATTATGGCGATTCGGCGTTCCTATAAAAAGTGCAATCTTGTCGAACTTTCAAGTACAAAAAGTACAGTGCACCCATAGGCCATATTCGGTTGTTACCCCCCAAAAATGTTTAGTGTTCATGTTTAAACAAAACAAAAGGATTCTTGGCCTTAGGGGAGGGAGTGTATCGGTAAGCCTAATCATTATTAAATTTTAATTTATTTTTTAGGTTATTTAATTTTGACATTTTGAAAATACAGTATCTAGTTACATTTTTTAATAAGTAAAAAGTTATAGAATTTTTAGTAATCCAAAACAGGACAATATTTAATACATGTTCTCCACCAATACATGATATGTATTATCTGTATAATCATGTGCATTACACATTTTGACAAATCACGTTTGCTTTTTTAACCTAATATGCTTGTTTATAGGCCAAAAAATTACGTCATATGTGACGTGTCTATTGCATTTATACAAGTTGTAAGCATTGCATTTTATTTATTGTTATGACAATTATAAGAAATATCTGGTGTATATGTTACTGTAAACAGAAAGAAAATATCGAACAATTTGATTTTTAACATTTTGTTCAACTTTATTGTATATTGGGTAAATTAAAGGGTAAACTATTTGTGTATATACCTATTTATCGTTTTACTGTATAATTTGTTTTAAAATTGTAAATTATGTATTTTAAGGTATAGTCTTAGTTGTGGTTGTGGATAACCACGACCAAATTTATTTCGCTTCATTGCTGTTATGGGCGGCCATTAAGGCCAAAATAGCAAACTCAACAAACAAAATGCAAACATAGCAACAAAAGACAGCATTGCTGTAATATTTTTAATGGATCATCCGAAAAATATTTAACACCAAAACAAAAAAAAACAAAAAAACTCGAGGACAACTCGACAAATAATTACACAATGGAGAACTCAACAAATAAAAGAGAAACTTAACAGTCTCAAAGTACATTACTGTTATAAGTTTAATTGCGAGCGTCTCATTTGTTGGCCGAGTACTGAGATTTTATTTCGTGGAATTAGTTTGATCATGGAGTTTAAATATTTTTAATTCCATTGTTTCATGGAAACCTCTTAATTACATATCCAAATGGCGATTTTTTTTTTTGATTTCTGATTTTGTTGACGGATGACCACTTGTTGTTTTCTATTTTGACCCTAATGGCAAGTCTATAAAAAAAAGTCAAAAATTTTAGCAAATGCAAAAGAAGAGTTGATGATATTAAATTTAATATTAATCCATGACCAATTTTATTCCATTTAATTATGTTCAGTTTAGGTAATTATAGGAGAATTACGTATTAGTAAACGTAAAGACAGATAAATATTTAGATTAGTTTATGTTTTTATTGGTAATTACCACAATTAGGCTTCACAAATTAATTGATGCTGCACAAGTTTTGTCTTTCACTGTTTGCAAAATATTAGGCGTAGAGGCTACGGTAACTGTTACTGTGAATATAAATTAATTAGGACTATCCGTTTGTTTTTTTTATTCGCATTAGATTTAGGCCTCGATAACATTATATAAATTCAGTTATGGTCAAATTGTTATAAGTTTATGATGTTGTGAAGATGTCTATTGAAAGTTTCTCTCTTCGCAATATAAAAGTGCCATGCACAGAATGAATACAGTATTGTTTATAAACTATGTCACCTTTTTAGGTAATAAAATTAATAAGCACAATTTTTAATCTATTCTTCGTTTTTGTGTCCAGGCTGGTGTTGAATTTTAATTAAAGATGTATTGACACCTGAAAAAGGACAAAAAAACCATTGATTTTGAAAATATTAAACTTTCTCAATCTGAACAACTATATATTAAGCCACTACACTACACTAGAAATTGGGATATTATTATTTAAAAAAATACCCGAAATTTGCAAAATTATATGCTAAAAATGAGCAAAAATCCATTAAAAGGCTGACAACCTTTAAAGGTTTGGTCATTTTAAATGTAAATGGCTTATTAAACAATTTGTATATATAATTCTATTCCAACGTTCTTAACTCTGATGTTTCTGTAATATATTATGATCAAATTAATTAAAAATTATGGTGATGATTTTTTGGTCATTTTCAAAATACATCTTTAATAGTACAGTACTCTGTTGAAATAAAAACAGTGGTGTATGTAACTACAACATTAGGTGTAAATCCCCATTACCAAGTTTTGTCAAGACTTTGGATCACATTGGACAACTGGATTAGTTTCCACTTGATCGCTTGGCTGTACAGTACGGTATATTCCTATCCATAAACATTTAATGTGATAAACTAGTAAGGTGATTAATTCAAATTTACTCGATATCAAAAAAGTGTTGGGTAAAATTTATCAAACCCTGTAATGGGAATGTACACGTAAAGAAATAGTGAGGGGCGGATCCAGGAGCCGCCGAAAGGTGGGGGGGCGCACTTTTAAATTCCGGGTGGCGTGGTTCTTAGGTTTTTCAAAAAAAAAAAAGAAGCTCTTTTCCCCTATTTTGGTGCTCTGGTCGCGTATTTTAGTCGTAATTTAGGTTTTAGTTTTAAATTTTGGACCCGGCGCACCAAACATAAGGGGAACTACGTTTTGACGATAATAGGGGGCCCCTGATAGTGATATGTTGAAAATATCGATCGACCTTTCAATCTATTTTGATCAATATCAAGAATACTGAAAACTACCGTGATCTTAAAAATGATCAAATGAATCGAAACATCAAATTCCTATCTTCAATTTTCTTAAAATAGAAAAAAGTAGGCCTATTCGATGAATCTACTGGAACGCTGTTGAAATTTATTATCAAATGAGACAAAGACATATCAAGTTTACTGAAACTAAAACTGTGCGGTATAATTGTAAAAATTATGAAATTATAAATTATAATAAACAGGCATGCAGAAACAAGGAAAACAAGACAGTCGCTATTTGTACTCTGACAAACCTACTGTCGAAAACTACTAAAAACCGATAAGTATAATCAGGGATTAAGCTGGAAGAAATGCAGTATTTTTGTAGCAGTTTGGCTAGTTTAGCTTTAAATTGATTAGCCAAATTCAAGTTTGATGAGCAAAAACCTGTCAAAATATGTTGTATATAAAGTTTAGGTTATTCATTAGTTATTTTGGCTAATTTGGAATTTAAAATGTTAGCCAAATTCAACTTTTGCATAGGATTTGGCTAGTGACAGCTTAAACCCTGGTATAATGGTTGAACAGACAGGCCAAGATCTATCATTCCTCACCAATGGTCTTTCAAACAAAGAAAACATTTTTTATAAGAAAAGTACCGGTACAGTACATCTATCTAACGGAGATATAATAGAATCTGATTACATATGTATTTTTGTTGGGATTTTTTTGAGAAAGTATAAACTTCACATTGTTTTGCATATTGAAATACGTTGACTATAGCGGTGATTTTGGTCTCAAATTGGGTAGAATAATATTAGAATACCTGTACTTGTTTTTGAATATTATATAAATCATAGGTAATCCCAGAAAAGTAGGCAACATTTGTACCAAACTGCTACAGTGACTTTTAAATTAATACCTCAAAACAAGGCTAGACATATCGGTAAAATGCAAGATATGGAAGTCCCACAATTTATTTGCGTATTAAATATAATTTGCATATTAATGAGGTGTCAGCCACCAGTATGATTACTGAAATTTAATCTTCTAATTATTATCATTCAAAACAGACAATTCCACCATTACTGTAATCTTGATATCTAATGAGAAGTAAAAACGACAGCCATGTTGAACCTAATGTGGCCTCCATCCGATAGTTTTGGAAACGTCAAACTTAGATTGAGTGACAATCAAAGAATACATTTTGACACTAAAAAGCTGATCTGTGTTCAAAGTTATGAGATGTTTCTGTTTAGAAATGATGGTTATTTTAAAGATTTTTAGACAATTGACAACAATCATTTTTAAAATCAGCGTACCTTAAACATAATAAAAAATGTGAAATTCACACAGCCCCCAAAACGCCAACGGAAATATTATTTCACGACATTTGTGACTGGACTATACCAGTGGTGGCGCCAAGATTTGCCCGACCGGGGACCATGGTCCCCGACAGGGGGAAAACTCGGGAGGTCGTGGTGGGCTTGATGAGCAAAAAAAAACGTCATTTCCCCTTGGCGCATTTTTATGTGTTTTTTTTTTGTTTTTAGGGGCGTTTATTTTTATTTTACTTTTCCCCAACGAAAATGATCAATCTTTCCCGACGGTGGGGGGGGGGGGGGCAGCCTTCCCCGCCCCCTCCCGCTGGCGCCACCACTGGACTATACGCACGACGCACTTGCCTATTATTAAAATAATATGGCATTCATAGTGCAGTGAACATATAATATTTGTTATTCATTGTAGACGGTTAACCTCATGGACTAATTAGTTTAAGGGCTTTTAAAAGGCAGCCGGAGGATGAGCTTGATATTTGGTGTTAAACCAATATCAGTCCCTTTAAATTGATTATTTGTAGTTTTAATTTGTCAATTAAAAATGACATCGGCGCTACATTTTATGTCAGTAACCTATACTGCTGCACTAATGTGTAACCAAGATTCCCGTCTCTAACGAATCGAGTGGCACCATAGTCAATTGATTAGACCCCATAAAAAAGATAGTTTATCACCTACCAAAGCATAAAAACGGACGAGGGCATAAGTTTTTTTTAAACAGACCCACCAATTTTGTAATGACCCGATTTTAGACCGCCGGAAAATACGACGCTCATGCAAAATAGCGCAACGCTATCGTACCAGCCTATTTTTTAATAAAAATACTATGAAACGTTATCCGTTATTATGACTAAATATGGCTCCGCAATATGAACCAGTCCTGTTTAGTGATTATGCCTCCATGGTGATATCATAGCGATATTTATAGTATGATTTCTGATTTGATTATATTAACACGCTATTATGAAACGCAGAAGACGTCATAATTTAAAGATAATCTGAGCGCAATTACACGTTCTGAAACGTTTTTAGCGTATATATGTGATGCGCTCTATATAAATGCCCAGGATACCAATATAAATATAGGCTATTACATTCTTTATACTATAGTTTTTCAGATTACTTGCTCTATATATAACTATGGGCTAGTTTGCCCTAATATAATAGAATGTAGGAATGTAGACAAGTCTACATAATCTAACTGAAAATGAAGATTCTCGACGTTCTCATTAGGCATATACTGATCAAGAGCAGTGGCGGCGCCAGGATTTCCCCGACAGCAGGGCAATTCCCCCGACAGGGGGGCACGGGTCCCCCGACGAGT
>JAOTQE010056489.1:0-19688 GCA_025631205.1 Nesometra sesokonis
CCTCAAAAAGGCTAGAAGCCTCTTAAATTTTTATCATTTTTCAGTGTAAAAATGTTATTAAACAATTTTTAAATACAATAATTTCTATTCTCAAGTTCTTAACTTTGATGCTACTTTGATATGAGCAAGTTAATTTCAAAACTAATGTAATTGAATTTTTGGTCATTTTCAAGTGACAATACATCTTTAATAAATGCATATCAAAATGATGATTTTGGATCAAAACATGTAAGCATATACACACCCTAAGATTTTCATTCATGATTATTCAAAAATAAAGAATGAAGCCCAACACAATACTCATGTTTTACAACTACGTAGGCTTTCGCAAATAGAACGGTGGCGTTATTTCCAGCCTGATCTGACATCACCTCTACACAAATGATTACATCATCTATACCCAGACAATTGGAAAGCCCATCTCCACGATATTGTGGTGATTCACAGCGACCTCAACCACATAAAGATGACGTCAGAAAAGGTTTGAAATAACGTCATTAGTCTGCTTGAAAAAGCCAAGTGATCATTTGTGAAACATGTCATTTAAATAATTCTACGTATTGTCAAAAATCGTTAACAGTCTTATTACGTAAGGCTGGATCTAGACTTTCAAATTTTCTTATGACAAAAAACTTTCATAAACCCATATTTGGTATGAACATGTCCATGTATGGTCATTTTGTGATTTTGTGAGGCAATGAAAGGTCTTACTCATAAGCCAAAATTCGAGGCCTGATAGTATTGCAGACTCTGAATATTTATATAATATTGAATGGCCTTTAGGGGAAAAATATTGTACGAGCTGAATATAGCTTAATTGTAAGTACCGATTTGTCAAGGCTTAGCCTTCCTAGGCTTAGCCTAGGTAGGCCTGCCGGCTGTGACCAGTGACTGGCTAGCCTACGTCTTCAAAATTAAAGTTCATGTTCTTATCTTTCGGATAATTTGCAAAAAACATTAATAGCAACTCTTCTTTATTATAATTCTTATAATCAGCAATACTGTAGGTAGTCAACTGTGCGAAACACCGAGTTTTTAACAGATGGTTAGGCCTACCTACTGTAGCTTGTTGTGTGTTCGCCATTTAGAGAATAAAAACAATTCTCTCGCTTGGCAAAGTGACGTCATTGGCTAATATTGAACTGTGTGCAGTTTAATATTTTATACTGTAATATTGAACCGGTCAAAATGGCGTGATTGAATAATAATACTGTTTGATATATGATTATTTTATTATCCCATTGAATAGATCTCTATACATTTTATATCAAGATGTTTATTAACATTTAGCATAGCCCATTCCATATCCATCCATAGGGGTTGTTGATAGGATTAGACAGAACATTCATTGCCAGCTTTAATCCATACAGGAAAAGTGTATTAAAAACAAAACATAACCAAAACCTTTAAACACTTGGCTTCCTTCCAGGACAACTGATTTAAGGCTTGCTTTTAGTAGTCTGGCAATCTGATGTTCATTCTTTTGGCTTTACCCCCTCCTCCACCATGCTCTTCCTTCCTCAGATTTGAAATATTGTATTGTTTACAAACATGCTTGGTATGGTAAATATTTTTTCACAAGCATTGCATTTAAGATAATTTTTTTAATATGAATTACAGGAATTCCTGATTTAAAATAATTTGAACTATTAGATAAAATGTTCTTTTCATTTTATTGTATCAAATAAATTTAACAACCTAAAATTAAAAGGTAATATTTTGGTGATGATTTTGGTAGCAATATTTGTTAAATAAAGGCAAAATTGATTTTTGACCATCAGTGTTTTTCTCATTTCTTATTTTAAAAGTATTATCACTTGTTTGTTATTGGACAAAGGTAATTTTGATTAATTACAAAATATAAATTTCTTTAAAGTCTTTCAACATTTTGTTTTAACTATGATTATTAAAAATATATTCTCTATTTTGAAATAATCTATAGATGCATGGTAAAAAATATTATAATAAAAATTTGAGTTTGATAATAAAATTGTTAGATTGAAAACGATGAATGTACAATGGATGATTCTCCTATTCTCTAAATTAATTTGACTTTTTTATATTCCTAATAACAACCTTTAATTGACCTAACAATTTGTCTTTCTCCTTTTGTTAATTATTTTAAAGACTTCCTCAGTATCTATGATAACAACAGTTTTTTTAGTTGTAAATTGAAAACCTTTAATTGTCCTACCATTTTGTCTTTCTTTTTGTTAATTATTTCAAAAACTTCCTTGGTATCTATGATAACAAACGTTTTTCATTCAATTGTAAAAAAACTGTTAATAGCAAGAAACATTGAAATGAAACTAATAACAATATTCCGCTAACTCCACCTAAACCTTTTTACAACAACACTATGAACTACAAGTATTTCAGGAAATATTAAGTTTAATTTAATAACATGCTTTTCTTTCTCCACCCAACTGTTCCTGTCTAAAATATTTTATTTACGCCTTCGAACCACACAAATCAATCTACCCACAATGCACTGCTTTGTTCCTACTCAATCTATAATTTCATTCAATTTTCATTTTATTTCTTCCTCCGCATGCTTCACTCTCTCCATCCATTCACGTTCAATCGTTGCAGATGTCCCCCATGTCCGATGATGATGAAGTATTTATTGACTTTTCACCAAAGGCGGACCGTCGGAATGTACCGTTACCCCCTAGGCCCTCACATTCGCCACTACAGCAGTCAAGAGAAGCCTCCACCAGCTTATCCAACCTGCCTGGCATTGACACCCTCACTAATCAAGGTAATTGTTGCTTTGTTCACACACATCCTAATTCACCTATATTTGAGGTGTCACCACAAAATGAGTCATGTTGTACAGAAAACCAAAATTGAGTTATTGTTTTATTTGGATAGAGGAGACTAAGCATTAAATTGGTTTTTAAATGAGGTTCATAGCTTCAGTATAACCAGAGAAACATAATTTTAAAACATTGGTGTATAAAAACACACTTTGGAGAAAATTGACATTAAAGATAAATAATTTTGACTTCTTGTATGTTTTTCGATTGATTTTGAAAAACAGCCTTTACTAAATGTAGTTCAAAAACATGTTTACTGTAAATAAACATAAATAGGAAGTGTGTAATCATACAATTTAATTACTAAACTTAACAAAACAACAGAAATCTGATTTTTGTACAATTATGACTTTCTGTCTATTTTTGTGAATATCTCAAAATGACCTGGCGTACAACATGACTCATTTTGTCACGACACCTTACATTAAAAAATTTTCCTTGTACCAATCGGAGATAAGGATTATAAAACTTTTTCATCTGGACTTTGAACGTATCACAACTCATCCGAGTCGCATTATCAGGCCCAGTAATCGTCTGATCTATTGTTGACCGTGAACAGGTGGTGATGATTTCACGGGAAGGCCGCTTCGGAATTTTCCGGATCGCCCCATTATAGGCCCTGGAATGGTGATGCTGGAGTTCCCCTCCTCTGTTGAAGGATGGTTGCTTGTAGCGGACGTAAATTGCCTCCTTTACACCCCTTTGGAACCACTTACATGTGTACCAATAGGTTTTATAAAAAAGGGCTTGCAAAGACTGATGTATCATTTTACGTAAATTTAAGTTTAGCACTATAGAGAAGCATTTAGCTCAATTGGTTTAGCTGGAGGTAATCAATTAGTTGTGCGCTGAACCATGGAGATTCGCTGGTCCCTGGTTCGATCAAACACCACACCACTCTCCTTGTGTTTCGATTGGAGGGTCGAAATATAACTTAATTGCGGACCGTCTTTCGGATGAGATGTTAAGCCATTGATCCCACGTACAGCATCGCTCATGTGCTTGTTAAACAATGCAGTGCACTCTTGAGAAAAGAGTAGGTGATTACCTTCTAGTGTTCTGCCCAATCACCACCAGAAGGAACCCACTGAATTGATTTTTGTGTAAACATGGTTTTAAATATGGAATTATTTTTACTCAAAGTGTATAAACGCTGATAATAATTTACACAGTTGGGGGGGGGGGGGCTATGCTTTTGCAGTTTAGTGTAAAGGGGATCTTTTTTCTTCCTGTCTTCTCCACAAACACGGGATAACTCGAATAAATAACCAATTCAGTTATCTATTGTGGGTACGAGTTGTCTCGAAATCTGGGTACCAATTATCCATTTGTGTACAAGTTGCCTTGAAATCTGGGTACGAGTTATCCATTTGGGTACGAGTTGTCTTGAAATCTGGGTACGAGTTATCCATTTGGGTACAAGTTGTCTTGAAATCTGGGTACCAGTTATCCATTTGGGTACGAGTTGACCTTCAACATCCTCCACCTCATATTTTACTAGCTGATATAGTAAATCATGGTCCCTTGTAACTATGTTTCATTTCTTGGTTAGCCGGTAAATTTAAAGAAGCTGTTAAAAAGGTCGGGAAGAAGGGAAAACAGAAGATGAAGAAAGATTCCGGATCCTCTGAGCAATTAGACGGTGAACCACTCATGTCGGTACCAAGTCCAGGAGCAGGCGATAAGATGGACAAATCAAAAGCTGCTGCCTTTAGTAAAATGATGTAAGTATTTTATTTATTTATTTATTTAATCTTTCTTTATTCTGAAATACACTTTCAATACATTGTACTGATTTCCAAAGTGGTTCAGTTCTTAACCACAAAATTTTGTTTAATTCCTTTCCTCATATCTGGGAAGAACTTGATTCTGATAGTCGTGATAAGCTACTCATTAATATCAACTCATTTTTAATTGGAACTAAAAATCATTTTATAAACTTATATTTTCATTATTTAATGTAGATAGCATCATTTGTTCTACGTTTGATAATGTATGATGTTCTTTATTTTAAGTCAGTCTTGTTTTGGAGAGCTCCCAGACAGTTTATCTAGGCTCTAGATTACTTTTGAGCAATCCAGTCCAGGAAGACTGGCTTGTTTTTAGTAGTCGATATAATTTGATTATTGTTGTCTATTGTATTTGTTTTTTTTCTTTTTTGGACAAAATAAATGAAATGAAATTAAATAAATGAAAACAAATATATATACAATATTCGAAGGTACAAATATATAAAATAGAATAAAAATTATCACAATATTGTTTATGTTAATTCAAAGCAACTTTTAAAATAAAATCTGAAAATAATTGAGATTTGAAACAAGATAAAAGAAGATTTAATCATCAAACATTAATTTGGGTTTTTTGTAGTGAAATTATAGTTTTGAAATTGTTGATTTGAAAGTGGACACTGTCATATAAAGATTAGTTTTTATTTTGTTTGGATTTCATAATTGTGTAGATTTGTAATTAAAATTCTTTTGTTTGTTTGTTTTATTTGGTACTCACAAAATTACAATTGAAAATACCAGGATGACCAATAAAGCTGAGAAAGCTCAATTCCTATGAGGATTCCTATTTGCCTATACTACATTGCTGTAATTCGCAAATTATTAATATAGAATTTGAGCCCAATAAGTAGCAAGTACTGCAATGTATGTAATAATACATTTTTGCGTCATGGAGAATACTAAATATAATTCAAAAAATATTCCTAGGCTCTAAGTGCAAGCGTGGTGGTCTAGTGGTACAGATGCCAGGCTAGTTACCTGGAGATTGTAGGTTTGAGTCCCACCTGAGAACAACTTGGGATTTTTTTTCACAAGTATTGTCGACTGTACTGAGTATTTGGTACATTTACAAATCAGAGTTGGGCAAAACAAATTATAGTATTCTCCATGACACAAAAACGTATTATTACAAACATGGGATGTGTTAAAACTTACTGTATCAATAAAGCTGATTTTACACTAGGCGAATTAATTGCAAGAAGTGATTTTTCAATGCGAAAATAATTGCATGATCATGTATTTAGGTAGGCCTAATTTTTTTTGCAGTGAAGATGACTCACATAGCAGACATTTAATTCCAATAAAATTGGCTTCATTAAATATCAGATCCCATTATTGTTTATTGAAAGTAAGAATGTAATGCAAACTCCAAACAATGAGATACACGCCATCATGACAGGATTCAATGTTTCGACATAATTCATGCCATCATCATCATTCTCCTGGTTTTGAAAAACTCACAATTAGACCATATTTTTGGCCTGTTTCTTCAAAATATTGGTTGACAATAAGGAAATGTGAAGTTTAGCAATGAAGTTTAGCAATGTTTTTTATGAAGAGTAATGGTGTACGTTAACAGTGACAAAATCAGAAACTACTGTTTCGTAATAACAAATGTGTTTAAACAAAGGTGTTTTACACACATTTTATGAAGTGTACACAATACAAATGGACAGATGACCACAAGAAAACCTTCAGGAATTCTGTTTTTACAACTTAGGACCACTGTTACACCAAACGAAAAGAAAAGGAGAAAAATAAATTTAAAGAGTGGAGGAAATGAGATAAAATAAGGTTAAAAATAAAAAAAAAAACAGGTTAGCATTGTGTTTTGTTGATATTTACCTGTTTTGGACATACAGATGGAGTCACTATGACATACTGATTTCTATTTAATTGATTGGATGGCATCTTTTTTCGTCTTGACTTCACAAAAAAGTGAAAACTAGTCAAACTCACTTTTGCACTGACAAATTGTATTAAGCTGTTAGGTGTGAACTACTGAAACTGACATTTGACGCAACAACCAAACTTTGCATGTAAGTTAGAAAAATTCGCTTAGTGTAAACTTAAAACTGTAGGCAGCACTAAATAGTGACCCTACTTTCACATTATGATGTCATTAATGACTCTGTTAATTTAACAGACCCATGCTGTTCTCATCGAACTTCCAGGCCGGTTAAAGTAACTCCATAAGTTTTACAGGGCACATTTCAACATTGAAAATTAATGGGCAACAGGAGTTAGTTTTACAGAGTGAAATTTACCATGTTGTACACATAGGTGGTTCCAAAAATAAAGCCAGTGTGGATGAAACTTTAGTTAAAAGCCCAATGCAGACTATCAAATTTTATTTGACAAAAAACTTGATATACCCATATATGGTAGTGATATGTCCATGTTTAGCAATGATTTGATTTCATCATGACCAAATATAGGCATATCAAAGATTTTTTTCAAAGAAAATTTTATAGTCTGGACTGAGCTTTAGAAAGCATTACATTCTCATCCTGTAAGCCCGGGCTACTTATAGCGTCGTGCAACAGTCATACGACGGTCGCACGACTAAACCGTCGCTCCCCGTGTGGTTGTCAGACGCGTTCACAGTCGTCTACTCATCGGCCGAAGGTTTTTTAGTAATTCAACTGGGAAATCACTAAAAAAAACGTCGACTGATGAGTAGAAGACTGCCATCGTGTCTAGCAGCCACACACAGAGGGAGCGATGGTTTAGTCGTGCGACTGTCGTACGACCGTCCCATGACGCAGTAAGAGCCTGGCTTAAGTTGTTTTCTAGTTGTTGGATGTGACAAGAAATAAAAAAACAATATACTAACTAATTAATGTGTAGTGTTTAATAGTTACTATTGACAAATCATATCATAAATGAGATTTTAATGAATGATGAAATATCTAAAGCCCCACATGATACCAGTGCTTAAAGGAGCAATCCTTCTAATATCTCCCATATTTACTAAAAAAAAAATAATTTCCTTATCATTTCGCCTCTTTAATATTTCTAAAATAATAAACATGGGTCAATTACCTGCATACTTTTTATTATTTTTATTCTCAAGTAGAATACAAACTGTTATTGAAAACTATTGGGCTAGGCCTAGCTGATTTCTTTGGAAGAATTCATCATTTATAGGCTAGTAGGCTGTAAGTAGTGTCTGCGAATACTTCATTTAGGCTATTCTCATAAAAAGTACCATTTTTGCACGTCGCATATTAGCTCAACATTAGTTACTAGACTTAAACTTTCACAAAAGCAAAGCTAATATAAGATTAATCCCTTTTATTTAATAGGATCCAGCTAGACATTTTTTTTTTTTTTTGCAATTGGCAATCTAGTATGTTTGGAATTGATAAAATGGAGTGGCAGATTAGTATAATGATAAATTTTTATATAATGCAAATAAACAATAAATAATATAGAACATTAATCTCATAGCACTTAACATAATTCTGGGATACAGCATTTATAAATTTTAAGACAATACAATCAAATTTAGACTTTTTAAATTTTTTTTTGACACAATAGGATTTTTAAAGGAATACCCCTTTAAAAATACAGTAAATTCAACGTAGAATGAAATCAATAGTAATAACAAGGGATTCTTAGTTTATGCCAACAAACATTGAAACCTTATAAATCAAAAGATATTATTGGAATTGTTATTGCATTTTTTACATTCTAGGCCTACGAGTATAGGTTGGCGTAAACCAAAACAAGACCGCTTTGATCCCCCACTTTACAAGAGCCCGCCCCCAGAGGTAGAAATGGACCTTACAGATTCTGCACGACCTCACAAGGACACACCAGGACGGCGGAATAAGATTGCAGAGAAGGTTATGGCGGCAGCATTTAATCATTCAGAACGACGTCAGATCGGGAAGGGGTTAGTTGGGCGAGTTTTAAATAGAAGTTACCGAAAGCAAAGGATTGACAGTGAGGTGAAGGAACAATTAGAAAGCATTGAAGATCATAGGTGAGAATATTCTGTATATCTGTCGCTGCAATTTGTAGTCCACTAGCTTTCTTAACCTTTTGAAATTATGTCCTGTATCCAATAGAGATTGACAGGATAGAACATGGGTGATTTGATTCCGACAAGCAAAAAAAAATGTTGTTTCCACTATTTTTCACTTTTTATGATGGACTGATTGACGACATAATAGTTGTTTTCTTCTGAAGGGGTGTTCATTTTTCTGAAAAGGGTTGGGGGTTCTTGAGGCCCCAATGTTCTTTTACTTTTATTGTTCTTACCCCCTATTTCTGAGGGGTGGGGAGTGCTTGAGAACCCTTTGCACCCCCTGGATTCAGCACTGTAGCACTGCGATCCAGGATAAATTATACAATAGGTTAATGTTGCCTAAATGCATTTTAATCAATTCCTTTCACTTCAAATTATTAAAATACTTCGCTGACACCTGGGCACGTATTTGCTTATCTATAGCATAACATTAGGCCTAGCCAATTAAAAATCACCATTTTTGTTTGTGAAATAAATGTCTAAGAAATCAATTGTGTGGAAGCAGTTGGTGCAGCGGTAGCGTTTCGGGCTTCCAATCACGAGGTCGGTGGTTTGAGGCTCACTCTGGTCGACTGTTTGTGTTCCTAAGCAAGACACTTTATCCACGATGTCTCTCTCCACCCAGGAGTATAAGTGGGTACCTGGGAAGTACAAATGCCATATGTGCTGATTACGGCTGCAACATTATGGAATGGATTGTATTCCATAGGTGTTTGTCCCAATGACTGGGGGTAATAATTGTGAAGCGCTTAGAGGCCTTGGCAATAAGCGCTAAATAAATGTCACATATTATTATTATTATTATTATTAATTGAAATTGAGTGGCCTAACATTAATAATTAATTTTGAATACTTTTTTTTTCAGGCCTTATTTTACTTATTGGTTAACAACAGTTCAAATAGTCATTTTAATTATATCCCTGGTCTTCTATGGATTTGCTCCAATAGGATTTACGTACACACAAAGAAGAGATTTGGTAAGAGAGCTTTCATTTTATGTGTACAATTAAAAAGATTATCCGATAAATTACCACGATGAAAATTACCCGTTAAAAGTGCTAAAGAAACGGGTGTTTAACTTATTCTGACATAATATAATTATCCGATTCTATTCCGATAATTATCCAATAATGTTTAAAATTGATTTTTATTGGATGATATTTTATCAGATAATCTAAAAAACACGGCCTAAAATGCTGTTTGATACCACAGTTTTTCTTTTCACAATAAAAACTAGAGTTGTGTTGCATGTAAATTAAATAGTAAAGATGATATTTTGCTAAATCTAAAAATTATCAATGTTTTTACAGGTTTTACAAGCTAATTTAGTAGTTGAAACTGTCGGTTATATGGAACCTGATAATTTCTGGATTGGTCCTAGGCCGGTGAGTTTATTTTGCTTTTAGTGTTGTTATTGTTATGATGAGGAACATTGGGAATAAGTTCCACAAACCAAGACTATATTGGGTCCCCTACATTTCATTATTTCTTTGAAGATGTATTGTCACCTGAAAAATGACAAAAAAATGAATTATAAAATATCTTGATTATTTTAAAGAAATATGTATATTATGATCATTTCGCTGAAAATTTGAATATAAAAAATTATATACCCCTAAATTTGCAACATTATAATGCCAGAAATGACAACAAAAAATGGAATAATTTTTTAACAGAAGGTACAAATTTTGAAGATGTGTAATAAGGCCTAAATAACTTGTTGCCCAAGCCTGACTGACCAAATCCCTGAAAAGCAGGTTTGCGCTGTTTTTGGGATGGTGGGGGTGGGGGACTTTAGGATGGTGTGGGTGGGGGACTGTATCCCAAATTTTGTGTTAAATATAAAAAATTATACTGAAAATTGTAAGAAAATATAAAAAAGTATCCTAAAATAAAGATCTCCAAAACTTATACTACAAAAAAAAAAGAATAAAAATCAATTGCAGAAACAATTGTCAAAATGGGTCCTCCTTAAGAAAGCCCTTATCAACCAACCCAAATTTTGAAAGAAGTTGTGCTTGGTTAAATTTGTAGGCCTAGTAATGAGCATTGGTAATGTTATTCATTAGGGCAGATCCATCTTAAGCCGGCCACTCGCTGCATTGTGCGACGGTATTATGAAGGTCGCACGACTAAAGCATTGCTCCCTGCGTGTGTGGTTGCCAGACGCGATGACAGTTTTCTACTCGTCGGCCGACGTTTTTTTTTTTTAGTGATTCAACAGGGAAATTACTAAAAAACCGTCGGCTGACGAGTAGAAGACTGTTATTGCGTCTGGCAACCACACACACATGGAGCAACAGTATAGTCGTGCGATCATCGTACGACCGTCGTGCGATCATCGTACAACCGCCGTACGATGCAGTGAGTGGCCGGCTTTATACAGAGGATCATGGTGTATACTTTGATAAAATAGTTGTTGCTGCTTTCTATTTTATTAAAACAAATTTGGGTTTTCCACCAAAAAGTGGGGAACCACTCCCCATTCAAAAATATGTGGGGAACCCCCCCCCCATGTATTGGTGGCCCTAGGGGAATAACAGCAGCCCCTCACCTTTTCCCTGCGCCCTCCCCATTCCCTTGTGTGGGAGAATAGTTAAGGTTTTGTCAGGGAAAAATTCCCGTCTAAAGCTTGACTTTTGCCTTCCCTGTGAGGGGGCGTTGCCCTGCAATTGGGGAAATTGTGGCACTGCCATTGCCCCAACGTCCCCCTACATTTGTATGTATCTATGATGTTACTGATGATTTTAATGATATTTATTAAAATAATGCATCCGTGTCATTTTAGGCTGATCTTATCCACCTTGGTGCTAAGTATTCCCCATGTATGCATCGTGATGAACAAGTCTATGTAATGTTAGCAGATATCCGCAGAGAAGAAAATAATACTGGGTGTTGTATCCGTACAGATAATGCCGGATGCGTACAGACTAAAAGGGCCGAATGTTCAGTAAGTTGTTTGAAATTAAGCATTTAGCTAAGTGATCCTCTAAAGATGAGCAAAATTTAAAGCTTTTGTAACTCTCCAGATAAACACCCATGAATCCCCAAATCTTACTCTGGTTTTAATTTAATTTATATATTAACCCCCCTTTTGCCATCTCCTCTCTTAAAAAAACTTATAAGCATAATGTAAATAGGTTAATTCCATTTTTGTATAGATACAAGATACCCTTTATTGTCAAATATACATAGTACATTCAAGATACTTGTCACGTAATACAATGGTTCAAGCGAGATACTTCATACAGTGTTGAATGAAAAAAGATAAACCTATCACAATTTAAATAATAATTAACATGTATACATACTTAGTGTATATAATTCTTAACGAGTGAAGTCCGAGTTAAATAAATTTGTAGCGATAAACATGAAGGAGTTTCTAAAGCGATTTGTTTTTGGGCATCCCTGTATTAGTCGGGCTCTTCCTGATCGGTTTACTACTATATCTGTGTGAAGAGGGTGTAGGGTATCTTGCATGACATATTTAAAGGGTAGGTTCAACCACAAAAATTATCTTCCTTATATGTTTTAGTTTACCATAAAAAGTATATTCAGCCCTGTTTCCGAATTTTTATGATTCATTTTACCTATCATAATTATTGGTGAATAGACGAAAATTGCTAAGTGTGGGATAGTTCAAATTACAAGATAGAATCCCTATTCTTTTACATACAAATTGTCTGAAAGAGGGGTATTTTAAAAAAATTGTGAAAAATCAACGGACATTGTAAAAATATATAGAAAAATTCTATTCTTGTGTGTTTTAACCAAAATTGTTCATTTCTGATGTTTATGTATAGTATAAAGTAGCCATTTTTATTTGATAATAAAAAATTACCCACTTTGCTATTTTGTGTGTAAAAGAATTGGGATGAAAGTTAGCGTTTATTTTTATTATATTTTTTAATACACAGGGAAAAAAATCTTAAAATTCATAAATAGGCTGAATGTACTTTTTATGATAAACTGAAACATATAATGAATAGTAATTTTTTGGGTGAACCTGCCCTTTAAATTTTCCTTGTGAAATTTTCTTGCACATTTCATCGAGTACATCGATATCGGATCCTTTGTGTTGTTTTATATGTTTTTGATGCGGATAATTGCTCTTGATGGTATTTATAGCGAATAAAAATTGAAAATTGAAATTTATTTGGAATTGGATTGTGAGTGTACACAAACCAGTATAATCAATAAAATGCTATCCTTAATTGTATAAATTTCATAGTTAACCATTTAATATTTTGGTTTCATTTTCAGATGAGTTTTGCAACATTTGCTAAATGGTCAGAGAAGCCTGATGGTCCTGGCAATACAAGAAAGTCTGGTCCAGTCTGTGGTCAAGACCACCGGTTAGTTACATTGTTATTTAAAAACTTCTAATGAAATCATTAACATTGACATGGCATCGTCATTATCTTATTAAAGGTTGTGATTATGCTACACACTTGATATAAACACGCTTTCTTGTTTCATATTCTTTCATATTCATCATTAAAATATAAAAAAGGATACCTTTTGGATCAATAGGGGGCCTCGAGTTTTCTTCATCAAAAGAAGGCGCCATTGTAGTGGTGAATCACAGCCGAAACCTGTACACTAACGAAATCAAGTGCAGAGAAATTGTTCCAAGAGGTATTCTTTTTTTTAATCATTAAAAATGGAACACTGAAGTCTTCATAGTGTCATCATCATCATCGTCATCAATATTATCATCATAATCAATATCATCATCTTCATCATCAATATCATAATCATCATCATCATCACAATCATCACAACCAACATCATAACATCATAAATGTCGTCTTCGTGACAATTTTTACAATCTTAAATACAATTTTAACATCAATCAGATATTCTGCTTCTGTTATTTCGCTGACCCAATGGTCTCTTCTGTTCTTAACCTTGCTCGTCAATAAAATCGTAGACACTAATTAATATTATTTATAAACATTTTATTTCATTTAGCTCTTAAAATATTTCTGTATAACAATCAGTAATATGGATTGGGTAAGAATGCAGAAAATTTTAAATACAACACATTTTCATGTGTCTTGCTGTTATGTTTTTGTTTGTTGGGAAGCCTTATATTTATTTATTTTCTTTTAATCTCTATTTTTGTTCAGAATTCAGAATATATTTTTTTTAATTTCTTCCTTTAATTTTATGTTTCTTTTACAATTTATTTCCACATTTGTTCTTTTGTTTATAACTACATCAGTGTGTTTCCCATTCCGGCAAGGTCTTCGCTCAGCAATGGACCCTCTCTTTTTAACGACCCCTAAAACGCATATGAAATCCTTTCCTAAAGGATTTTTTGCACAAGCGCTAATTCTATGGAATAAATTCCTTTTCTATCCGTCATTCCGCAACCTACTGTCAGTTTAAGTCACTCTTAAAAACTCATCTTTTTTCATAATTTTCAGAATTTTTGCGCTTTGAGACTCCGGTAATAGAGCGCTATATAAGCATTTTGGTATTATTATTATTATTATGAGTGCTACCTATGCAAAGGTGTAGTGTCACCCACGTCAAAGTTATTCTTCTGCAGTTGCCCCAGTAATCTATTTCCGTTAAATCTACTGCAGTTATGTTATGTTTTCTTTGATAACTGCATTGGAAAACAAGGTTACATCTCGACATGTTGTTTGGAATCGGTAATTATTTTTCAGCTACTGAACTAATACTGTTGTAAGTGAATTACTGCAGTAACTGCAGCAGGATAATTTTGAAATTGTCATTTTAAAGCATTGTTTTAGATGGAGAATAAATCAGAGATTGAGTGAACCTACTGGATTCATTAACAAAAGAATTTATTGGGAAACAGAAGACGTAGAGTGAGATTGGAGCTGAAAATGTGTTTTAAATTTAAAATGTAAAAGTTTATGGAATGACAAAAGAGTATTCAAAAAGCCATTTCACAGTTTCAACTGCGCATGTGCAGATTAAGGTCAAGTGATAAAATGACGCGCGGCAGTCATATTCCTTTCAATAAGAGCCGTGCATTGTTTCATTACTTGACCTTGGTAACGCACATGCGCAGTTGAAACCGTGAAATGGCTTATTAACTACGCTCACTCTAGGGTCAATTTTTTCTTAGCCAAACTGACTAAAAGTTGTTGATTTTTTTTAGCCAAATTATAGATTCTTTAGCCAAATAAAAAAAAAACCACCATAAAATCTGATAAAAATGGCTGCAAAATCAACAGTTTTTGTGGTTTTCATTTAGCCTATTTGGTGAAAGAGTTCATTTTTATTTTAGCCAAATGAGAGTTCCAGTAGCCATTGACGACTGGGCGAATGGTTAGTGAGCATAGATTAAAAGATAATGAATGGGATTTGAATGTGTGCTATTGTAATTGAATTACTGTAGGATAATTTTGTCAGGTCCCAAAATTGTTGACTGTTTTTGTTGGCATTGTAGGACGTGTAAAGTTCCGGCTTCAGTTAAACCTAACGAATGGCAAGATGACATTACCAAGTGGCCTGTGAGTACATAACTATTCTGTTAATAAAAGTCCAGTGGTCTCATTTAAACCGGCAGCCAGTGGAAAATCCCGCCAGAATTTTCTTCGTGCCAGCTAAAATTATTTTTGTAGGATCTGTAGAATTTATGTATCTATACTTTTCACAATTAACCAAATAGGCATTATAGTTGACAGTCAATCCCCATGGGTGCTGTCATGGTCTTATTCTATACTACAGTTAATCTCCACCAGCTATTAATTTTCAAAATGACATCCCTCTTACTGTATTATATGAATAAATTACCAGTTTTTGTACCATAATGGGTGGTGTCAAGGATATACACAATTTTACAATAAGTTAAATTGAATTCAAGTTATAGGTGTGCAATTGTTTTTTTTTTAGTAAAGAAAGAGGCATGTTTCATACATACTTCTCTAAAATTAACTAAACATTGCTATATGAGTGGCGCTGTAGCTTGGTGGTATGCTTGCCTTCCAATCCCGAGGTCCTGGGTTTGAACCTGGCTGAACGCTAGGTTGGTTCCCATGACTTAACAACACCACTCTCTAAAACCTAATAATGAGACTTGGTTTAGAAAGCATGGTGTAGATCTCATACTGTAATTGGCGAGTAAACTTGCTGTTGGACGTGACATGAAAAAATAAACGTTTTGTATGTGTAATATATTCATTGAAACTACAACATTAAACTATTAGTAGGCTCCGAAATGAGATTTGGACACAACAAATAATTCAAATGTAATTTTAAAACCAAGCTTTACTACTTTTCAGAACTACCTTACTAGAAGGCTTAACGACCAGGTTAATGATAACATGTTTTTTTTTCGCATCCTATTTAACCAAACTGTGAGGAAAGCATTTGTTAGTCCCACAACAGCAATCCGAAAATAAACTAATTATATATATTAAGATGTTTTTTTTTAAATTTTCCCATCATCTATATTGTGTTTTTTATTTTTATTATATATTATGTAATTATTTTGTTATTCTTTTTATCCCTTTGAAAAATATAACTCTGTTAACATGGTAGATAATGGTAGATACAGGTAGTTAACAGGGTTAACCCTATAAAACTACCATATCAAGGGATATGGTAAGCAATGCTCTACAAGTATACATAGGAAAATACAGCCATTATTTAGAATAAACCCTTAATGCATTAATAACATCAATAGACAGGGTAATTATATACTAACTTACTAGGTAGTTCTCTGTGGCACTAGGTAGATCTCCCTAGTAATTTTACATGGTAGACCAACCTAGTCAGAGGGTGTTATTTTTTTCAAATGGATATTTTGTAAAAAATGCAGCAATTTACCCTTTGGATTCAAATTTATTTTAAAGGTTTTTAATAAATATACCAAGAAGATATATATGAATCTCTGGATGACAAGACAACTTTAATTTTATTTCACCCTTCGGATTCAAATTTATTTTTAATTTTTATTTTTTTATTTTAATTTTTTTTTAAATGTTTTTAATAATGATACCAAGAAGATTACATAAATTGTTAACTCTGGAAGACAAACAATTTTAAATTTTAATAAATTTTTGTTTCAGATTTGTAAAGAATCCTTTGAAGATTCCGAGTACCCACACACAACATGTGACCTAACAGGAAGGCCGTGTTGTATAGGAATTGACGGAACATGTAAGATAGTAAGCCAGGAATACTGTGACTTTGTTAAAGGCTACTTTCATCCGGAAGCAACATTATGTTCACAGGTAAAGCAGCATTTTGTTTATCCTATTGATACTGGGTTAGCCTTTCTCACAGGCCTTAATGGGTTAGCCACTTATATCACTTGACTCCTTTTTAGGCGCTATTGATTTCCCATACTCACCTATTTTAGTTTAGCTGTAAGGCCTGTTTAAAACAATTCATGCGTCATCCTATAATATAGTAAAGTATGTGGCACTTGTTATCGTTATTGAATTTGCAATCCAAATTTAAATACTCTGTAGGCCATATTTTTATTCTGTTTTGTATATTGTTGTATGGCATCTGTAGTGAATAAAATGGAAAAAGTGTATTTTGGCAACCTCAGGACAATCCTAGAGACTTGAGACTAGAGACTATTGTAATCCAGTGCAAATATTCTTTAAATAAAAATAATTAAATATTGTTTTTTTTATAGGTGGATTGTTTAGATGATGTATGTGGGTTAATACCATTTGGCAATAAGGAGAAACCAGACCAAATATATCGTCTCTGGTTGTCACTGTTTCTGCATGCTGGGTAAGTCTACAGTTACTGTTAGGTGTCAAGAATAAAGAAGAGTTGAGAAAGACAATCCCCTATTCTTTTCCAAAGAGGGTACTGTGTTCTTTAATGTATAGAACCATTTTGTACATAGAATCAAGATTTTAAAATCTCATTCAAAAGTTCGTGTGTTATTAACGTATGTTTTGAACCTCCAGCCAAATCACGAGAGTAGTATTTGATTGAACTGGGGAACAGCGTGTCTCCATGGTTTAGCACACAGTACAGATACCACCATTTTGTCAATCTGAGCCAAAGCCATTCTGTAATATGAATCGGAAGTTTAATTAATACCCTATTCAGACTAGCGTCACAAATATTGCATCGCGATTAGTTGCGATGTAATCGGTTGTAATCCAATTCTTGATTGCAACCAATCGCAAATTTCAGACGTATTCATACACACACTTTACTTTGTAACAGTACGTCACAAAATGTGTTGTTGTAGGTCATTTTGTGATAGAGGGTGTCCTGACCTCAGCCAATCAGTGCTTGCGGAATTTGTTGTGATTGGATTCCATGGTAATATGGAGTAATAAACATTGTAACAACCAATCACAATTAGTAACAATTGCGATACCGATTACAATCAATTAATATTGGTGAGCATTCACACATGATTTTACTTTGCAATTGGGTGCAATTGGTTGTCGCAATTGCTACAACTGATCGCAATACGATGCTAGTCTCAATAGAGTATTGGTCATGCTATTCACATTAGAATTTCCTGATTGGTAAAACTACTGTTTTCCAGGGCAAAGAGGAGTGAGTTAAACCATGTGGCCTGGTAAAACCTGACAGATAACCATTTGAAAATAATGACTCTGTTAATTAACATGGTAGATAATGGTAGTGACAAGGTAGATATAGTTAGTAAACAGGGTTAACCCTATAAAAACTACATATCAAGGGGTACAAGGATACACAGACCCTCATACCTGATCAGTATACATACCCATTCACCCTAAATGATTATGATATTAAGCTAATGTACAAAACATCAGTTTACCATCTGTTAATAGTAATAAGTGGTTACCATCTGTTAATAGTAATAAGTGGTTACCATCTGTTAATAGTAATAAGTGGTTACCCTTTGAAAAAAATAACTCTGTTAACATGGTAGATAATGGTAGTGACAAGGTAGATATAGTTTAGTAAACAGTGTTAACCCTATAAAATCCCACTATTCTTGCTGCCATTTAGTACATACACACATTATCCTATTATGACCCAAAAATCATAAATTTCTTAACCAAATTAGAACTGACAGACAACCAGTTACTTAATGACTTTAAGGTAATTATGATACCTAGTTACTAAGTATTTCTTTGTAGTTCTAGGTAGATCTAGGTAGATCTTTTGGTAGACCTACCTAGTTTGAGGGTGTTCCTAGACTGTTGGTACTTGGACAAATTTAAAAGGTTGTTAGTTTTACCATAAAAGTCAAGTGCAATTGCAGCTTAATTGTGTGTACCAATATTTATTAATAAGCATCAACCTTGAATATGTGTTTGAATAAATTTTGTCAAGGTATATACTTACTGTATAATTCTCCCATTTTCTCCACCAGTATATTTCATTGTATATTGAGCATAATCATGCAGATGACAATCCTACGAGATCTTGAGAAGCTAGCTGGCTGTCTCCGCATTGCTACTATATACCTTATAAGTGGAATAGGCGGTAACTTAATGAGTGCCATCTTTATACCTTACAGGGCTGAGGTTCGTACATCAATTTATTCATTTAGTATTACAAACCCTTGCAAATTTATTGTCATGCAGAAAGGATATGTGAGTCTCTATTGAATTAAAGACTGTATTTGAGACCGAAGTTTAAGTGGGCCACTAATTGGAGTGAGACATGTATATTTTTCTTTGATGCACATATGCACAAACTTATGTCTGAAATCGCCATACTCACTTTTGTAAAACCCACCCAACAATTGAGTTGATTTATACGGAACTAGGACAATTACCCGCCGGAAAACCACCACCGAAGGACAATAACCCACCATAAAATTACCTCCCGGATAATTACCCCCAAAGGACAACTACCCGCATCGGGTCCTAGGCATATTATTATTATTATTCTTATTAGTATTATTATTTCCGGGGGTTATATACCAGGGGAGGGGGTTGGTAATTGTCCTTGGTTGGGGGGTGGTTGTCCTTGGGGTAATTATCCGGGGGTAGTTGTCCTTGTGGGAGTAATTTTGCGGAGGGACAATTTTCAGGGGGTAATTGTTTTTTGGGGGTAGTTGTCCTTGGGGGTAATTTTTCGGGG
>JAOTQE010056500.1:3217-32366 GCA_025631205.1 Nesometra sesokonis
TAGGATAATTACTGCAGTAACTGCAGTAGGATAATTACTGCAGTAACTACAGTAGGATAATTACTGCAGTAACTGCATTAGGATAATTACTGCAGTAACTACAGTAGGATAATTTGACATGATCCTTAAATAAAATAAAATATTCAAATTAATAAAAAAAAAAAAGAATAAATATAATGGGAAAATAAGGAGCCATTTAGCACAGTGAACATATCTTTGGTATAAACTATTGGTCAAATAAATAATTAGTATGGGTAAAAAATAAAACATCAATTAATCAGGGCTTGAGATAACATTAAATTAGTACACTTGTAATGCCTGTTAAGTATAATTACTTAAAATATTTCTAAACTATTTAAACATGTTTTTATTTATCTATAATTTGCATCTAAAATGTTATATTAAAAAGATAATGAATTATATATATTAAGTATGTGTTCACATGACATTAATTAAAACAAATAGTATAATAAACTCCGTTGGTATAAATTGTGCTAGCTAAGCAATTTTGAACATTAAATTTGGCAAATGGACCATTTCACTGTTAAATTTGCAAGAGGTTGATAATGATATGTAATAAATAAAAAAAACCCTTAAAATAATGATTGCTGACAATTTTTAAATCAGAAATATACCTCACAGTGCTGAGGCATTATGTATCCTAATTTAAAAAAAAATAGTTTATGCAATTCAGCAAGTTGCATGTGAACGGACTTATAACCCAATGAATTCAATTGTGCATTTAAACTTTAGGCAATAATTACGCATATGAATGGACATTGTACACGCAAATTAATTTTAGCACTAAAATCTTAGAGAATAAATATGCTAGTTTAATAGTAAAATTGTGAATATAATGATTTGTGCATACAATTAAAGTTGACAATTTTATGTAATTTGGCAAGATTTTAGAAATGGGGTTTTAAATAAAAAAGTAACCTATAATAAAATTAATAGGTACCATATAGGGTTTTATACTGTTACAAATGTTAACATTTCAAATAAATATCTTAAGTAATAAAAATAATAATAATAATAAATATCTTAAGTAATAAAAAAACATGATATGTAATAATATACCTAAAAGCAAATAAAAATAATAATTAGCTATAAATAATTGATTATAAATAATTAGCTATAAATAATTAATTATTAATAATTAGCTATAAATAATTAATTATAAATAATTAGCTATAAATAATCATTAGCTATAAAGCTATAAATAATAAAAAAAAACATCACAATACATTACCATTATTTAGAACGCCTTTACATGACTTAAAATATAAACACTTAAGTCAGGTACAATTGTTAAGAAAATTTAAATACATTCTGCTTTGTAGAATATTTTGAGTGCTCACTATTTTTACTGAATTCTGCCTTACTAATGTTATTGTTACTGCTCAAATTACAACAGAAACAGAATATCGAAATGAAACATTTATTTGTAAAAAAATTGAAAATGTTCACCTGTTTTTATATTGATTTCACTTAGGTATGATTTCTGCAGTAACAGTAATCCCATTACACCAGCATTAGGAACCAACCATTGGTAAAAAGATATAAGAGAAAAAGATAAAGGAAATGAAATGGAGATGGGCAGGACACATACAGAGATGCAAAGGCAATGGATGGACCAAGAGACTTACGATAGAAATTACAGAGAGGGACAATGAAGAAAGGAAAAAAGTAGATGGAGGGATAAATTATCCACACATACAAAAGCAGCACCATAAAGAAAAAAAAAACATCTGACAGAAATCAATGCAATGTACTTTGGGAGGACTTTATCAAGCAGTGGAACAGAAAGATGATGATGATGATGATGATATTGATGATGATGATGATGATGATGATTATGATATTGATGTTGATATTGATGATGATGATGATCATGATGATGATATTGGTGATGATAAGATGATTATGCTGATGACGAAGAAGATGGGGAAAAAAACACCCAAGATATCATACAAAGCAGCATTGTAAAATTTCTTAAATTTTACAATAATTAATAAATAAAACTCTTCGCAAAAGGACTTATGTAAAAATACCTAAGATGCTATTAAACAAAAATTATACTAATGTTTGCACCATATTTAAAGAAAAATAAAACTGAGAAAACATCACACACTTAGGATAATAAGTATAAAGAAGTTTTTTAAACCAGTGTTTCTTATAAGTTATCTTAACACTCTGTAGGTTAATGTACAAATGTATATTTACAATAACTATTATAATATTACATACATACATACATACATAACAACTTGCAGTCACCATATTATAGATATTTTTAAGGCTTACCGTACTTATTATTTTTGCATTCAATTTACTGAAAGATCATAAGATTGTCTAAATACTTTTTGTATATTATTTATAATTGACTCATAATTGTAAAATATTAAACACTACACTGCTATAAAACACTAAATATCATAATTCCCTCAGAATACGCAAAATTTGCTAATATTTTTTTCTCGTCGTACTGATAACAACACTTGGTATACATTTGCGCGTCGATCTGTCAAAACAGTTAAAACATCGTCTCTATACGTTAGTAACGTCGTCCATTTATTTGCAGGTTTAAAACATGCAGAAAATATGATTTGCTGGTAGAAACTACACTAGGAATAAAAAAATCTAATGCGACAATCATGATACAGAAATTAATCATGATTATTTAATAAACGCTGATGATTATGAATATGTACAAAGGTGTGATATGTAAACCAAGCAATTTTCCTGATGATGGCATAATTCATGTCGAAATATTGAATACTCACACAATGGCATGACTCTCATTGCTTAGAATATACTATTATATACTTTCAATTTTTTTACCAGGTTGTGCAAACAAATTGATAAAGTGATATGTTTATAGAGAAAACAAGTAAGTGCTACAAAATAATTAGAAAATCCAAATAATGCTGAAAATTGTATATTATTTGATTACAAATTGATATAACCCTGCAATAAATAAAGATTAATCCTGATATAGAAGATTTTAAAATAAAAATTTAGACATAATAATTTGTAATAATGTTTAAGTCTCTCAGTCATAACATATTTTTGGGAATACAAAATTGAAATAATGTAAACTTAAGCAAGGGATCATCGTAAAGCCTCAGTCCTGCCGAGGATGTACGGTACATAAATGCACCAATTTTAAAACTAATGGCTCATTTCTGCAATGCCAAATGTTTGGAAAATCACATACCATGAACATATTCACCTACTATTTGATTTATATAATTTGATAAATATTAGTAAGATTATTATCTGTTATGTTGGACAAATGGCATTGATCCGTATTTCAATTTTATGTACTTAAGTACGATCTTTAGCTACCTTTTCAGTCATCTCAGCCTAGGCTATTATTGGGAATAAAATATTACATAAATTAAAAAAAAAATACTTATTGGAATCATTGCACCCTGGAAACTGATAATTTTGCACCAACAGAAATTGTGAACAGTTGGAATTGTCATTTACAAACCTATTTTACAGACACTATTCCGTCGATGATTTAACCACCAATAATTTGTCGGTTTTTTTTTTTTATTTTTCTTCTGCTAGTTAATTTAATTAAACAGCACATTTTAACAATCAAGAGAAGAAAATAATCACAAATTTAGTGGTATGCAGATTTCATTTTTCAGTTTTCATGAATCTTTCTACTTATGAACTTTCTCATTTAAACACCTTCCAGCCTGAGGATAGGGTAAATTAGAAGGTCGACTGTATAAATAAATGTCTGAAATGGACTGTATAAATAAATGTCTGAATTACGATGTCGTGCATCAAGTCATGTGCAACTATATAAGTTGCTTTCTGTGTACTTATAAACACACACACATATATAAATAAAAAAACGAAAACTCTCAAGGACTTACCAAAATCAACAAGTCTTAATTTTTGCTAAAATTTTTGAAAATGCTTTTTACAATATTGCTTTCTTTGTTTAAAATTCAACTATTTTTTTTGATATTTTCAAATTATGTAGAGATCTACCATTGCTGATATGTATCATCAAATATTTCAGAATATTACCGTCAAAAAAACTTGGCAATTTTTCTACAGTGGAAATATAAACTGTGCAACTGTAGGACCATAGTTGGTTCTCCAACCACAAAAATCCAAAACTCAATTCATAACAAACATTTTGCCAGCACCAGTAACAGTCGTGTATTAGCATTTCCACTGTGTACTTGTTAAACCATTTTTATGGTAAAATCAACTTCTAGCCTAGCTAACACTATTTATTCCGTCTTTCAAAATGATCTATCACAATCTGACCCAAAATTACAAACACACTCCACACGTAATAGTATTAGTTAAACTTTTCTGAATACATTACAAAATAAATAATATCAAATGAGTTAAAATTTTACCCTAAAGTGCCTGGTGTTAATAGTGTATCGTTTAATTGTTAAAATATTGTAACTGTCAGTTTATAAAAGTGTCTTGACCCTGTATCTAACATCCGTATTCTTGAAACTGACTATAGTCGTAGTTTGAACTAAAACTTAAAAAGTGACACATCATTCTTAAAACCAACTACGACTAGAACTTCAACTAAATGTTATTCTCTAGGCACCTCCTGATTGATTTTAACTACTTTTATATTTTTATGTGTCGAATTTGTAATAAATAAATAAATAAATAAATAAATAAATAAATAAATAAATAAATAAATTGCGGCAGTGGAAAGCCGATTTTTCTAGCCTTACCGGAGGTAGACTAACTCACCGACTACATCAGTTTTGAACATATTTTAAATATTTTAAAGTTATTAATAAACAATTTATTTTTTAAATTTATTTTCAAACTGTAACTTGTTATATCTAAAATCGATTAGCTAGGTCGATTATTATATACAATCTCTTAAATATGAGTAAAATTGTTTTTTTTTGCAACCCTACAAAAATCATGAAATAGGTTTTAAGTTGAATTCGTTTAGTCAAGTACAAACTTCAACTAGATAGGAATTTGAAGTCGAAGTTGCAACTATAACTATTTTAAGCCTAGTTCGAACTACGACTATAGTCGGTTTTAAAAATACGGGCGTAAGTGTTAAGAGATTATTATTAGTATAAACAATCTAGAAACATCAGATATATAAAAACAAACGAAAGAAAACACAATTCTAAATTAAATTTGATTAATGATACAGAAACAAGGAATTCTTATTTAAAGATATGATTTTAGAATTAGCTTTGAATAATATTTAACCATTAGAAATGGTTGACAGAGAAAACAATGCAATCCAGCTATAGCTGATATATGCGGTGTAATAACCCCCTCAGTTATTACTCGTTTTCTACTGAAATTTCTAGTACTTTATTTATAGAACCACTGCCAAATGCAGTTTGTAGTTAGCGGTTACTACTACTTGTTGCCTCTGATTCGTCAACGTCCTTTTCGTCCGACACGCCCTTTTCTTTTAGACCACTTAAACCGTGTGCTCTTCCTTCTTTCAACCAGTTTTCTCGATTATCTTCAGTACCTTTCTTCAGTGGATATAATTTCTCAAAACCCATTGTTAAAGCCTTGTAAAGAAACAAAAGATTATCTGAATTAAAGGGTTATTCTTTTCAAAATTTTACATTACCAAAAAAATTGAAATATTCTAATTTGACTTTATTTTATTAAAATTTATAAATATAATACTGATCTGTCATATCTATTTAATTTTATTAGTTCTAAATGAAAAAAAAAAAAAAAAATAAGACAGAATTTGATTTTGTGGGTGAACCAGAAAAATTAAGTGGATGAATCTTCATTTGCTTTGCTTCTGTGAAAAGTCTAAATCTGGTATTGCTAACGATAAGCTGTACTACGTGCAAGCCCTGTGTAAAGCAATGCTTTTTTTTGTAGAAACAAAAACTGTGATGACATATGTGTGGATATGTGGCAGAGCAAAGCCAAAGGAGACATAGTTAAAAAAATTGAGTTATTTATTAACCCTTTCACTGCTTGGTGTTCCCACCTATGTGCGACATACTTGTATGGCAAATAGGTGATATTTTAAATAAATGTCAAAAAAATACTAAATGATATTATTTCAAAATTATTTTTGTGTGTTAGGGTGGGCAAGATGTTGGTCTATTGTGGGAGGGAAAAAAATTGGAAATTTGCATAATGATGACGTCATATGACGTTTTTATACAATTTTTCATGAAATCTGTGAAAAAAACTACTCTTTCTACAGCAAATGTTTATTTGATACATTTTTTACAATGGATCATAATGCAGACACATACTATGAATAAAAATATCAAAAGTTTCAACGATTTTCATCATTTTATAACAAATTAGGCACAAATACACTTTTTCAGTAAAATCATGAAAAAACATTTTTCATAAAAACTATAGAGGGCACATATTCTGGGGAATGCATTTTATTTTTAAATTGAAAATTTTTCGTGGATGGTATAAGAACTAAAGAGTGCGGGTTTAGCAATAGCCAAGTACGTTAAAATAACGATTTATCATACCCCCGGTAGTACCGGGGACAGGCCGTTTAACAACATTTTATTATCCCTGATAGTACTAGGACATGCAGTGAAAAGGTTAATATGAAACTACACATTATTATTTTAACTGTGATTGGTTAAATCAACTGCAATACCCAACCGTACCCAATTACAACAGGCTCCCAAGTCTCCAGGATTATCCTGGAGTCTCCAGGAATTTTGCTTCATCTCCCAGTCTCCAGGAAATACCCTATTTTCTCCAGGAATTAAACATTTTTATGATTATTTCCAGGATTTTTATTAAGTAGCAAAAATACTATGTGATTGTTCATTTACTTGGTCACTAAATGGTATGTTGATTTTTTTTTGGTAATAATTGTACTAAATACAGCAAAATTTAAAAGTAACCACCTTTTTATTTAAAATAATCAAAGCACTGTTTTTATACTGTATTTGATTTTACTTTTAGTACCAAAAACACTAAAAACTCTAGCTGACAATCTCCACGAATTCTGGTTTTCCAAGTTGTGAGCTCTGTTACAATGAAAAACTGTGTGTAAAAACTCAACCAATGTTACAGTACTTGAATACAATTAATATTGCAATTGCTGTACTGTGCCATCAGGATTAACAATTTTAGAGTTGCTGTTGATAATTGATTGCAGCCAATGCATAGATTATAACCTGGAGCTTCAAGATGAACAGAATTAGCAATGATGAAAAGTTATTCTTTGTAAAGTTGCCCTTTCTCCAAATTACATGTTTTTCTAAGGAATAATGTGTTTTAAGTTTACTTAAGTTATGTTTATGTATAGTTGTGTTTTACCTTATATATTGGAAGGCATATTGCATCAATAAAACTAACTTGCATTTTTGGCAAGAGATGGTGCTTCTCCCTATTCATCATATCCTAAAAAGAATAAATGGAAATAAATGCTTTAAACTGAGATCACAAGAAAAGTGCAAACTGCAAGTTATATGGCCAGGCAGTTAACCCTTTGAAAAAATAACACCCTCTTACTAGGTAGGTCTACCATGTTAAATTACTAGGGTGATCTACCTAAAACCACAGAGAACTACCTAGTAAGGTAGTGCGAGTTGTATGGCCAAGCAGTTAATGCAGGGGAACCGTGAACCATACAGCATGGGTTCGAGACCCACTCGCACCATGGTTCTGGTGGTGGAACAAGTCTTCTCGGATAAGGACTATAAACCGTAGGCCCAGTGTATACATACGGCTAGTGTGCACTATAAAGAACCCAGCACATCTTTCGAGATGAGTAGGGGGTTACCCCGGTGTATTGGTCCATACATCCCCTGCCGTGGACAGATGAATGAGCGCCTGTATCGGGCAGCAGAACATGACGTGACCCTTAGGGGCATAGAAAGCCATAGGAATGTGTAACATCTGGTCCACAAAGCCTTGAGACTCTACTGTATAAGGCGCTATATAAATCGAACTACATTACATTACATTACATTAGTATCCAATTACCCTGTCTGTTGATGTTATTATTGCCTTATGGTTTATTCTGAATAATGGCTGTATTTTTGTACATATACTTGTGGGGCATTGCTGACCATATCCTTGGATATATCCCTTGACATGTAGTCTTTATAGGGTTAACCCTGTTAACCACCTATATTTACCTTGTCACTACCATTATCTATCATGTTAACAGTGTTATTTTTTCAAAGGGAAGACAGGGAAACTATGATCCATAGCAATAACAACAGCGCATGGAGGCTTCCTTGCACCTGGTTCTAGCATTGGAACAAGTTTTCTTGAATAAGGACTATAAACTGTAGGCCCTGTATACACACTGACTCTTGGGCACTATAAAAAGTCTGGTACATCTTTTGAGATAAGTGGGGCGGGGGGCCCCCAGGTGTACTGGTCCATACATACCCTGTTGTGGACAGATAAAGGTATACGCCATTTGACAGAATCCACTAAGATTCGCTTAGGATATTATTCTTCTGACAGCTATTGTACATCCATCTTAATATTACAAATCACATTCTTTTAATATTGATACTAACCTCTGGCTCTACGTTCAATTGCCTCTCTAAGTCACCCTGTTCAAAGAATTCACCAGAAACAAGTTCAGCCACCTGTAATTGTAAATGTATAATGAAGGTAAGAGGCTGACAGCTAGAAGTGAACCTATTTCAAAATGTTGTGGCTAATAACATAAAACTAGCCAATTCAAACTCAGTTCTGTAGTCAACTGGTAGTAAGGGAAGTTGGTAAAACTTAAAACTTGTAATATGTGATTAAACCATGCTCAGGTTCAATTTCCCTTCAGTTCTATACAAAAATATATATGCGAAAATATTCAAGTGTCGTACTGTATGTTTACAACATCACAAAAAAGATCAATTTACTTACTACTACCAAAGGCCACAAAACTGTATATCTCAATTGTTGAAATAATGAAAATATGTGAGGTCTCACCACAAAATAAGTCTTATGGTAGGAAAATCCAAAATTGAGTTATTGGTACCTTCTAATAGAAAACAATTACATTTTAAATGACATTCATTTGATAAGTATATCCAAAGATATGAACATTTGAAGTTTGGAAAAAAAAATTGGCAATAAAGCCAATAAAGCTTTCTAAAAATTAACAATTAAGTTATAGGTCTCAAAAAATTTGCATTAAGGAAAATTTCATGCATGAAAACTGACCTAAAAAGTAATATAAAATATAAGTACCATATTACTCACAATTGGTTCAAACTAAATTTTCCAAAAGTTTTACTTCAGATCTATTTTGGTGATTATCTCAATTTGATCTCACCTACGAGAGATTTTGTGGTAAGGCCTTACATGTGACATTTATATAGCACTTAATGACAAGGCCTCTAAGATCTTCACAATTATTACCCCTTAGTCATTAAAACAAACACCTATGGAACACAATGTATTACACAATGTTGCAGCTGTAATCAGCGCATATGGAATTTGCACCTTCCAGGTACCTAATTATACTCCTGGGTGGAGAGAGGCAACATTGTCTTGCCAAAGAACACCAATAACCGAGCACAGTGAGCCTTGAACTTCCAACATTGTGACTGGAAGTCTGAAATGTAACTACAGCACCAACATGATTGTATAAGACTAGTCATGGCAAATCCACCAAAAGTTTAATTGCACAGGAAGTTATTGAGAAATAAGCAAATGGAAATTGTTGTATATTTTGTCCAAATTGTTGTCATACCTTGTATTACTTTTGATGCCAGATCATCAATGAATGTTGATTGCAGTAGTAGTAAACAATTTTGCCAATGGCTGTTCAAATTCTCTAGATTAGCCAACCAAAATCATTTTAGTGAAACTACAGCCCCTTTCGCACAGAAAATACTGTTACCATAACCATGACGGCATTATTGCCGGTCTAAACCCTTTCACACAGAAGGTAAAATTCTGGTAACATAACGGTTTCCTGTGTGAAAGGGTCTGAGCGAAAGGCGTAATATGGCAGTCTTAATAATACAGGTTCCCAACTTTGACTTTTGTTTAGTTATGCTTCACTGTGTAAGCAGCCATTACAGGTTGTCTAACGAATGCACGCACTTTGTCGGCATTGAAAGAAAAGAAAGAAAAAATCCCAGTTTACAGTTCTGTGTGAAAGGGGTTAAGGAAATCCTTTTGTGAACAACAAAATTCCTCAAAACATTTGTCCATTCCCCAAACTGCACAAAGTCGAGTATGGAATGAAACACAAAAAATCCCATTGGTACAAAAATTGTATTGTTTTTTCATTACTATTCAATGATTAAGATTGATTTTGTTTCTACAAACCTCTTTCTGAACTTCCCACGGTTTGCTGATTGCAGAAACATCGCACGCCGTCATTAACATCCCTCGCAATATCTCACGGTTCTCTTCGTCATTCCAATCACAGTCTTTTGATTTTACCATGTTGAAGAAATCCCCTCTTGACCTGATAATTACAATCATAAATAGAATTACGCCTTTTACACTGTAAAAGCATAGCCTCCCCATGGTGTAAATGATTGCATTGTTAATTGCTCTTGGGCTCATTAAATTTACATGAAGTTATTGTGATTTGGTATGGTATATGTAAATCGTCAATATGTGACAGAGTTACTGGGCCCTCTGGGAGACCAGTCTTTTTAGCACTGAAGAGGTTACCCAGTATAAATCTATACTATAATTTTAGCAACGTTTGTCTGTCTGTTTGTCTGTTTGTTCCCCTACACCTCTAGGTCCTTGGTCCAATCTCCACCAAACTTGGTGGGTGGATGCAGGGTCACTGCGAAATTGACCTTGAGGGTCCATTTTTTGAAAGGTCAAGGTCACTGGTGTCAAAGGTCAATTAACTGTTTTTCGCTACTCCTTGTTCCATCTTGCCAAACTCAGTGGAAGCATGTAGGTTCAGACCAGAATTGCTGATGACGGGTCACGGGGTCAAAGTCACTGGGGTCAAAGATAAAAGAACTGTTTTCCACTAATCTTTGGTCCCATCTTGGCCAAACTTGGTGGAGGCATGTAGGTTCACACCACAATTGCCCATGATGGGTCATGGGGTCAAAGTTTTTGGGAACAAGTAAAGGCAAAGGTCACGGAAATAGGATTAAAGTTCAAGGTTACGGGGCAGGGTAAAAGGTCAAGGTTATGGGAACAGGGCCAAAGGTCAAGGTTATGGGATGGGGTAAAAGGTCAAGGTTATGGGATGGGCTCAAAGGTCAAGGTTACGGGATGGGTAAGTTGACTAGTAATAAACAAATGAAAGCAAGCACATTGAAATCTTAACTATTACCAGCATGGGCTTGCATCAGGCTCAGAACTAATTCATGTAGTTTAGGCTTCATTCATTAAATACTCATAACTGCCAATATTTTTCCAATATTACCTTCACACAAACACAATAATTGCTTAATATTATAGTGCAAATAATATTATTCTTACTTGAAATATACAGCCAAGTCAGTGGAGAGGATTGCATGTTCAACAAGACGAATAACTTGTGAATATTCATCTGGGGACAGGTTGTTAAAGATTTCACAGCCCTATAAGATAAAATCAAAATAAAATCTAAATATTACAGCTGAAGTTGGACCTTATAGCTTCGACCAAAATTTATTTTTATAATTTTGCGTCACATTCAAAAGTGAATTTCCTCACCTCTTACAGTGGTGGACCAGATTCTTTTTTTAATATATAAAAATAGATGCGGAGTAGATGTATACATAAGAACCTCTAGAGACTGAGTCAGACCCTGTGAAAAAGGGTTTTTTTTTTATTTCCTCGTCAAAACCAAAATTGGGAATTAAGCCCCTCTAAATCACAATCCATGATCCGCCCCTGACTTACAGGATTAGAATGCCTTCACAATTTTTATCCAAGTCTCATTACGAGGCTTAGGCAGTAGCACTGTTAGGTTGAGCGAAAAAACCTGATGTGTAGCGAGGTTCAAACTTAATGACTCATGATAAAAACTGGCTAAATATTCTTTTACACACTTGCATCTATACTATATGGTGCAATGCTCCTAAAATGAAGTCCTCTACCATTTCCTATTAGGGACTTTACGCAGAGGGATGGAAACACCGTGGTTGACGGCATTTAGGCAGAGCCACGCCCATTTTCACAGTGCGCATATCTCATACACCGATCCTGCTTTTAGGACAATTGCAAAACTAACATTTCCTGTCTACTGTAAATGTCTACACAATATGTGGCATGTCATGGCAAAACCACCAAGTTGTAGAAAAATTGGATATTAAGTTATTGTTAAAACCATATTACATTTTTCACAAGCTTTCAATTGAGGGTTCAATTATCAAAATCGGACATCTATATCTGAAGTTATTGGACAAAAAACAAAAAAAAAAATTCCTTTATATTTGTTTACATTCCCTGTGGTTTATTTGAATATTTCCCATTAACTTCCTTTGTGACAACTTGGCGGTTTTGCCATGACTAGCCTCATATGTATTATTCTTATTAAGTAACTCTATAAAACTGTAATTTAAAAAGTGGAATCTTCGAAAAATTATACATCATTTAATATTTTATAGACTTTTTGAAACAAAAATTATTCTTAAAGTACAAAAATAATGTGTTTTAGTTGAGGGTATAATTGCTAGTCCTCCATGATGTGCAAGTCTGTTTGTTCTCATGCTCCATCGAGCAGTGAATGCTCGCCTCCCACTTTCCGTTTTGCTCCTTATTAAGTTCTGATCAAACAACTGAAGACTAATCGCCCTTTGCATGTTCCATCATATTTCAGGTTCGGACAGTTTGGTTTACAGGGTAAATTTACCCGTCTACATTAGTTTAATGAATTTTGGGTTTTAAAAGGTATGAATTAGTGTGGAAATTTTAGGGGAGTAAGAAGTTTTCTAATCCTGGTCCCAAAAGTGGTCTTAAATTGGAAACCTAAATATTCTCACCTTGCTATTTAGGATCATTATACACTGATCAAAATGATGGTGTTCCATGACAGACGTTGAGTACAGCTGCGCCAACGATGATTCAGTCCTGAAAAATTGAAAATAATAATAATGGTGAATATACGTGCCAGTATCCATCTTTAAGATGCTCATGGTGCTGTGGACAAGATTCTTATGTCTTTCTACTCCCCTAAGGCTCACGTCATGTCATGCAACAAGTACTGGGTTATCCTTGTACTCTTTCATCTGTCCACAACGGGCACTGTGTAAGAACCAGTACACCCGGGGAAACCCCCCTAGTCATCTCAAAAGATGTACTGGGTTCTTTAAAGTGCACATGAGCTGTTTGTGTACACTGGACCTACGGTTTATAGTTCTTATCCGAGAAGACTTGTTCCACCACCAGAGCCCTGGTGCTAGCTGGCTTTGAACCCATGCTGTTGCTTTTGCTATTGTTCACAATTCCCCTGCCTTAACTGATTGGCCACATGACTTGCAATAATCATTAAAAGATTTGATATGGCAGCATGATTACTACCATTATTATTAGTGGCGGATGTTGAAGGTGTGCATTAGGGCGCATGCTATAACCTTTTGCGGTCGCAAAATTTTTTGAAATACAATGAAAGATTAATATGAAATAAGAAATAAAAAGTTGATAAATACTGAATGAGTGTTATGTGATTCTATCTTTTCCCATTATTTTTAAGGCAATAAGTTTACTTCCTGCAGACCATTACTTAATGTTTAAAATAATACAATTTATATGTGTCTGATAAGTAATTAATTGCTCGGAAAATGCTATACAATAAATGCACCTTAAAATGCCAAGATTGTCTATGCAAGGAGATCCATGCCCTTAAACCACCACCAGGGCTCTTCCTCTGGACCTTGGTGGGGGATCTTGGCAGCTTTAGGAAAGGACCTCACCTTCATGATAATATTGTTTTTATGCTACAAAATAATATAGTGTAGTAATTATTATAGCGAATTACACAGAAGTGTCAATGCGTTGCAAAAGAAAAAAAAAAAACAAGAAAATATCCCAACTGAAGATACCCCAAAATTTAAGCATAGAAAACAATAGAGGTGGAAAAATTACAGTAAAAGATGCCAACTAACAAACACAACGCAACACAATTTCTACAAATTTTGATTTCTCCTTTTTACCGTGATGTGTTTGGGCAACATAAAACATTTGTTTTAAAAGGCAAAATAATGATAAACGTATAAATGAATTTTTACAAATTATGAAATACAGTATGATTTTTTTTAATTATGCATTAAAACAGTTAAATAAACTCCACCCACACTTCCATTTACCTCAAAATAATTATAAACTGTTAAAATAAATAAATAAAATGTTGATGATCACTATGATTGTCTTCATGAAAGTCATTAACATGATACGATTCTTGTCATAAAAAAATAAAACAAACATTCATCAACATAAAATATATTATTTAACTATTGAAAGTATGCAACACTGCTGTTCATACAGACTATTTTTACATCTATACCTATACACAGCAGATAATTCTCATGCTTTATGCTAATTAATTCTCTGTTCAATGAATATATATGCCAACTTTAATTACCGTCTACACTACCTATGAATAACCAATGCCGAGAAACCAGGCTAAAAAAAAAATTGATATTAGCTTGTTTAGTAGCTAATGATATGGCTCAGAACGTCTGGATGAATAAGTAGTCATACAATGCAATATCTTGAGAAAAGCATTGCATAAATAAAAAGCAAGAATAAAACAGGTTATAATTTACATTTTCATTAAAATAAAATGCTTATTATAAATTTATACTTTCTAATTAATATTTTATTGAAGGTTTATTTTTTATTTATGTCTATTATTTCTATTTATAATGTATAGACCTATGCATATGTGCATTTGTATATTTATATTGCTGTTGGTTTAGGTTTTGAAGCAAAATAGTGTTGATTGAAAACTTTGATGTCTCATACTTTTTTGTTTCGTCTGGCCGCCAGCCAGGGGGTACGGCCGGATATAAGATGCGCATATTGTTGAGTAAAATCAGTTGTGAATATTGTAGTTTGATGGGGTCAATCTCTTAATCTTGTGCAGTGTAAATATAGGTAGATTGTGATATTAATAGAGAACAAAATTTGGGTTTCTTGAGATACCTGTATAATAATTATAATTCTTTGACATTTATAAAGTCCCTATTTAAGTCACTAGCCGCAACTTGCCACCGGCGCTGTGGACATGACATTAACGCATTCAAGGACACTCTCCATGTCTAAAGGTCACGTTGTGTCCTGCTGCCTGATAGGAGCTACATTCTGCTGTCCTCGGCAGGGTATGTTGCATGACCAGTACACCGGGGTGACCCCCTACTCATCACATTAGCCGTTGTATACACTGGGCCTATAAATATGCAGGCATTTCCTGCGATGTAAACTGAATTGCATTGCATTGTAACAAATGTAATTACATATCACAAACAATAGAAAAAGAAGGTCTTTGTTGAAAATATTAGTGACTACAACATTCTAAAATGTCAGCAAGTAACTAGGAAAAAAAAACATATTCAGGTACCTACAACCCCATGTGGGAACAATTATTTCCTGAAAAGAGGTGTGAAAATGTTTTGGTGCAACATAAAGTAGGAAATGGATGGTTCTCATTACTATCCTTAAATCTGCTATATCATTATAAATACACTAAGGCTACAGTCACAGTAGAGGTTCAAGCTTGGCTTGACTCAAGCCAGGTGAGATTTCAAGCCAGGTTTGAAATTATTGGGTGGTCACACTATTTGCCTTCAGTTGGATTGACCTTCAAAATTAGCCAAGAGAAGAACTACAAATTGTCAACAACAAGCAGTGTTGATGGCTTTGATTGGTCATATTCCAAAGAAAAATGTCAATCCAGGTCAAGCCAGGGTCAATCTGGGTGCTGCACCAGGATTGAGTTAGCTGGCTTGAGCTAGATTTCAAGCCAGGCACAAGTCAGTCCATGTGAGGTCACACTATGAAAATCTCAGCCATGGTGAGTCAAACCAGGCTTGAGGCTTTAGTGTGACTGTAGCCAATATCAATTAGACATGCAATTTAAAACATCTAGGGACCATTGGTCCTTGGATCCTGGCTGAGACCTTCGGTTGTCCCGGGTTGCAAACTGCCATCACCACCACTTACAACTCAGCCATTTTCACAAATCCTCAAATTTTAAAATGATCAAATAATAATTATACTCACATTATCTGGTACTTATTATTTGTACCCCGATGATCAAGATCATGACAAAAACAAGCGACCAAGAGTGCCATACACTCCAGGCTTGAGATCACATTGCACAGCTGTCCAGTCTAAAAAAAAAAAGAAAAAATGACAGTACAGTTATGTCAGAGATCCAAGAGTGCCATACACTCTAGGCTTGAGATCACATTGCACAGCTGTCCACTACAACAAAGAAAAAAATGACAGTACAGTAAAGTCAGAGATCCAAGAGTGCCATACACTCAATGTTTAAGATCACATTGGACAGCTGTCCAGTCTAAAACAAAGAAAAAATGACAGTACAGTTATGTCAGAAATCCAAGAGTGCCATACACTCGATGTTTGAGATCACATTGCACAGCTTTCCACTACAACAAAGAAAAAAAATGACAGTACAGCAATGTCAGAGAACCAAGAGCACCATACACTCCAGGCCTGAGATCACATTGCACAGCTGTCTAGTCTAAAATAAAAAAAAAAAATGACAGTACAGATTCATGACTAAAGTGGAGTATTGGGTAAGCAAGGTGCAAGTTAATCTGTGGTGTAATGTAACCAGGGTGTTCAGATAAAGGACGTAGTGTAAGTCAAGCATTTTTACCTATGACCAATCATTTTTAATTGGACAATACAGACCGATTGACAATTTATTGGCCAACTAGTGACACAAGGTCTAAATAATTGAAGTGTACGAGGCGTAGCTCCATTAGCTTATGTTAATCTGGGGTTTGCACACTAATCACTGGCTAGTTCAGACACAAATATCGTACGCCACATACATTACACTCTGCTTATAGCATTGAGTCAGAACATACCCTGGACTAATTATGTAAAATGCCATTTTAAAAGATTACACATTACCCTTATTCTTGAGTATTTGGGCTCAAATTTAATCCCTAATCACCAAAGTGCAAGCTTAGTGGTCTAGTAACATAGATGCTGGACTACATCTGGAGACAGGTTTGAGTCCACCCAAAAGCAACATTTTTTGCAAGTATTCTCAACTGTACCAAGTATTTTGTACATTTCACATAAGGGTTGGGATAAGGTCAAAAGAAATTACATCATATTCTTACCTTTCCTAATTATAATTGTTTGATATACAGCCCACCCTCCCAAATCCAACCCCTCAAGTGCATGTTGTCTTAAAACATACGGGTTATTGCAAACTTTTTAGGTGATACCCTTTGAAAAAATAATTAATATTCAACAATTCTATGCTCTAATTTATTGTAAAAAAAACATTTAAGGCTTCACCTCCTCGAAGAATTTACATGTTAAATAAAGAATTTTCTTAAATAATTAGTATTCAATGTACTCATACAGATCTATGTTGTGAATAAATATCATTGGATTTTTCCACCTATTCACAACACAAATCAAGAAACCGTACCCAAGGCCTCATTTTCCCATTCACATATATTGGCTTGGTATTTCCATGAAGATTTGAAAATCTCCATACCTCACCTCACAAGAACAACATTTATATTTCAGTAGAGCCATAGCCAGAGTTGAAAAACCAATGAATTGAGGCTAGTGTTTTTGGGCGAGCGGTACCTGGTCAGTGGTGGGTGTGAGGGGTGGGTGTTGGATTGAAAATTCCAGATGAGGCAACTGCCTTGTCTGCCTCATGCTGACTACGACCCTGTTTTAGTCTTGCAGGCAAAATACTAATAAAGCTTTAAAATGAAAATTAAAAACAAGAAATATCTATACAACAGTTCACCACACACACACAACATGACTATATTCAGTATTTAACTCACTAAATGTCATTTTCACTGAGATATATAAATTATCAATTATTCAATTGTTACGATGACTTACTTTAAGAATTGCAAACATAGTTTGTGAGACGCTAAACGCATGTCTCCAATTGTGATACGTCACATTGCGGTAGTTTTTCCGAACACTCAAAAGCCACCTACACATAGTCTGAGGGAGACAAAAATTTATTTTAACATGATTAATAATTCACTTACAAATGAAAAATAAAAGTTATTTATTGTGTTGAAATAATGCTATTACAATGTGTTGTAATGTATAATGTATAATAAAGCAATCTACAAATTAAAAGCAATGGTGTAATAAGGTTGATGCTGATGTTACACAAATCATTTTTTTAATAAAATAAACAAGACATTGAACTTGCATTTCCTAACATATGGAATAACACCCTGAAGATAAAAATGGAGGAAAGGAACTTATTGTAGTTTACTGACCTCACCGACATTCGTTTGGCATCCCTATGACACAACCTAGATTTGTGTCAATGTGAATAAGGCTATAGTAACGGTCAAAAGATAAAATTTCCTTTGTTTTATGCTTTTTATTAAAGAGATAACAAGTTTCTTTGATTTGATTTGATTTATTCGGTGTTGTAGAACACCAAGGATAACCCATGGAAGTCCCAAGTGTACTTATTATTAGTCGGATTCGTCTGGAGATGATTGCGATTTATTTACTAAGTTAATTGCTTAAGAATGTGTTAATAATTATAATGAATGAACAGCCAGCAACTGAGCATATATCCTCATGAGCCGGTGATGATAAGGGTAGCGACAATTGAGAAATCCATATTTTGAAAAATGCACTGTGCACATGAGACTTGTTGAACATGGGACCAATGGGTTAACCTCTCATCCGAAAGATCTTGATCCTCCAGCCGAAACACAAGGAGAGTGGAGTGGTGTTCAATCGAACCATGAACCAGCGAGTCATGGTTCATCACACAGCACAGTGATTTCCACTAGCTAAACCAACTGAGCTAAATGCCAATCCAAGAAATACAAGTTACTAGCATACAGTCTTTCGGATGAGACGTTAATATGTTGGTCTCGTGTACAACATGGCTCATGTGCACTTCACAGAACGCAGTGCATTCATACTCAAAAAGAGTAGGGATTGTCTCCCGGTGTAATGCCCAATCACAACCAGAAGGACCCCACTGGAAATAAGTCCACAGACTTTTGTGGGTTATCTTTGGTGTTATACAACACCGAATAAATCAAATCAAATAAACAATCGACCCTCCAGCCGAAACACAAGGAGAGTTGCGTGGTGTTGAATCGAACCATGGACCAGCGAATGTGTTTAAACCAGGGACATGCTAGTCTCCACAGTTCAGAACATAATAAATTGACTACCACCAGTTCAGCTATTGAGATAAATGCTACTACCAGGGATAATAAAATATCTTTAAGCGGTATGATAAATCGTTATTTTAGCATACTTGGCTATTGCTAAACCCGCCCTTTTTAGTTTCTATACCATCCATGACAAATTTCCAATTAAAAAAAATGCATTTCCCCAGAATGTGCACCCTCTATAATTTTTATGAAAAATGCATGTTGTTTCATGATTTTACCGAAAACCTTTATTTATGTCTACTTTGTTATAAAATGACGAAAATCGTTCAAACTTTTGATATTTGTATTCACAGCATGTGTCTGCATTATGATTCAGTGTAAAAAATGTATCCTATAAACATTTTTTTGAGGAAAAAGTAGTTTTTTACAGATTTGATGAAAAATTGAATAAAAATGGGTACTATGATGTCATCATTATGCAAATTTTTAATTTTTCCCCTCCCACAATAGACCCAACATCTTTCCTAACCTAACACACAAAAATAATTTTGAAAAATATTGTTTAGTATATTTTTGTGTTTTCCACACAAACATGTCCCGCACATAGGTGGGACTAACACCCCGCAGTGAAAGGGTTAATAGTGAATTGACAAAATATATATCAATATTATCAGTATGGTTTTAAATCAATGTGGCTAGAGGTCTGGTAGTGGTGACATCTGTGCAATGGTTAGCCAAGGCCGTTAGCGGTCCGACTGGTAAGGCGTTTGCCGGACCATTTTTTGACAAATGTAAAAAAAAAACTTAAAAAAATGTAATATAATATGTTGACTCTCAAACTTTGCCTGACCACTATTATAGTGCTTCCACCGGCCCTGTTAGCATCCCTAGAGAGGGCGACCCTAACCTCAACGTAAACTTTATCTTGCAGAGATAGCCATCCAGTACCAGACCTCTAGCCACTACGCTTTAAAATATCATAAAAACAAAAAAATACATAAAACAATGTTAGGTCTGTACCTCATAGTTGATTCGGAACTTGTTAAAAAAGTCCAATTCATGGAACATGCGAATGCCAGCTATCAGCATGTCATCCTCTGTGAACCTTAGCTCATTGAATGAGAACTTGGATAGGCCTAATTCATTATTTGATGGAATAGACATTTTCTGTGAAAGAAAGAATATATTTAGTACTGAATTGGAAACCGTATCCGGACAACTATCCTCCAGGCAACTACCCCGACTATCCCTCGGATAATTACCCCCTGGACATTTACCCCTCTAGGACGACTACTCCTAGGACGACTACCCTCTAGGACAACTACCCCCGGACAACTATCCCCTATGATGACTACCCTCTAGGATAACTACTCTCTAGGACAACTACCCTCTAGACTACTCACCACACCCCTACTCCACCAGCGGGTTAATGTTAGACTTAGGGTTAGTGCTAGGGTATTGTCATAGTGGGGTAATTGTCTAGGGGGTAGTTGTCCTAGGAGGGTAGTTGTCCAGGGGGTGGTAGTCCTATGGGAGTAGTTGTCCTAGGGGGTAGTTGTCCAGGGGATGATTGTCTGGGGGTAGTTGTCCTAGTTTCATTGGAAACATGACCTGCAGGCGTCTTAACCCATGATGACAAACGCCAAAATTGGATATAATTATTTTACAATGATTTTTAGTCACTGTATATTCTGGATTGCTGTTCTAATTTTCCTTTTTATTTTTTTTATTTTCTTTTTATGATTTCTAACATTAAAGAAATTAATTGTAATAATTTAGTAACATTTTAATTGCTACTTGACTTCATTACAATCACTATCAATCAGAAATACAATTTTTAACTGTGAAATAAATAAAATCCGAAAGGTCCACCAACTTAATAAAGTATAATGCATACTCCAAGCAATGAGGTACATGCCATCATGACAGCTTTCAATATTTCAACATAAATTATGACATCATCAGTCCTGATGATGACATAATTTATGTTGAAATATTGAATGCTGTCACGGTGCTGTCACGCGTAAGCTTATTTATATTTTTATGCTCCACTGAACTAAGAAAGCAATCCATGCTTTACCGTGCTGTTGCATAAACTCTCTATTAAAACAAATGTTGTCTTACCTTCAGACGTAGAGCTTCTTCTTGAGATGCCGTAGCATGGTAGGACAATGTCTGTGAAAGATCACAAAAGTCTATTAAAGTGTCTACATGAATGAATGTGTAAATGTGAACTTCCAACGGAAAAACAGATTATCAAATTTAGGAAGCCAAAACATGATTTATGAATTGGGGTCATGTCATGACTTCATGTGTCATAATTCATGACTAAAGCCGGGTACTCACTCCTCAACATCCTGGTGCGTAGAAATTTACCAATTTTAGTTCAGGTGAGCTGTGAATGGCACACTTCAAGTGAGTGTTAAGGCGAGGGATCGCTCTCCCTCAATTCAAAGGGCCGAGTGAAAGTTTTGTTCAATTTACCTTTATCACCCACATGCGCAGAAAAACATGAACAAGTTTTCCGTAATGAACTTTTTTCATGGTTGAGTAAACTTTTAGGAAATTTAAGTGATTGTACTTGTGTCTGAGCTATTGAGTTCACAAGGATTTGTTAATAATATATTATTATTCATGTCTGCAAATTTAATCTGCAAACAACTTTAAATATCATATAAAAAAGTTTTTAATGTAATAACAACATTGATGATCTGCATTTAATTGACTTTTTTTCTTTTCATTATAAAAATACATTGAATGCATTAAGATTCATAAGGTTATTGCCACTGTTGACTGGTTTTTCCACAAAAAGCATGTCTACAATGATGTTGCCACCTCTGGGAAATATAATTTTAGTAATATATAAACATTAGAAAACACTTGAAAGAAAGATTAAATTCAGAATGATCTTTGGAATGGCTTAGAATGTTACCCTAGAGAAAATCTCTCCAGCCAAAGAGTTATTACTTTCACTTGAAAAAATATAATAGAAAATGTCTTAAGAGGATGCTGTTTCCAAACAGAAAAAAAAATACTAGCAAAACAAATTTAAAGGATGCATAAGTTGTAAAGCTAGTTTCCCCACAATAGGCAGCAAAATTGTCAAATTTGTTTTCAAATTTTATTTTATCTCAACTTTCATACTTTATTAAAAATTTGCAGATATATGAAAAAACATTTTCAAACAACGCAATTTAAAATGACCCTGCTTATTCAATCTATACTGAAGCAATTTTCAAATGCAGTTTTTCAAAATTTACATTTTAAATGTTTGAACTTTGATTGTTCATAACTTCGCTAGGAACGCTCATATGAAACTGATTTTTTTGCATGTTAAAGATAATTATGCATAGTTTAATTATCCATAAATAACCAAATTTTCAATTTTTCAACTTATGGCTCCATTGGCTTGACATTTTGACTTTATTATCTTTTCTATCTGTTATTGGTTACATCAGTTTGGTGATGCATTTTTTGTTTAATAACCATGGTCCACTTGTTATCACATATTCTTAATAAAAAGCCAAGATAAAAAAAAAGGTTTATTTTTAATCTATCAAAATCATATACAAAGTTGAATTGGATTTTACTAACCTCTAGAGCTACCCGTTGCTTAGCAACAGCTCGGCAAGCATTCTCATACATATGCGTGTTTGTTATTCCAAGTCCACAAAATATTGCAAAAGCCTTGAATAAAAAATAATACAAACATTAATTTTATGGAATAAAATATTTAAATATCTATCACTGCATAGGGATTCCAGTTATATATTAGTCTCTTCTTCTAGTTTTAGTGGGCTCCCTATGGTTCTAGCAGGTTGCTGTACTGGTAGCATTCTAGTGGGTTCTTTCTGGTTATAGTTGGTTCTTTCCGATTCTAGTTAGTTCCTTCTTGTTCTAGCAGGTTCCTTTTGGTTCACATAGGCTCGTTTTTATTCTAGCAGATTAGTTATGATGGTTCTAGCAGGTATGTTCTGGTTCGTTTTAGCAGGTTCCTTCTGGTTCTTGCATGTTCGTTATGGTTTTAGTAGGTTCCTTCTGGTTGTACCAGGTTCCTTGTGGTTCTAGTAGGTTCCTTTATCTTCTAGCAGATTATCTGATTTTAGTAGTTCCCTTCTGGTCCTAGCAGGTTCATTCTGGTTCTAGTAGGTTCCTTATGGTTCTAGCAGGTTCTTTTTGGTTCTAGGCAGTTTCTTCTGGTTCTACTTGGTTCCTTCAAGACCATTCCAACTCGGGCATTTATCTGAAGTGTTGACAGTATGTCAAGAAAGCATCACAATTGCTAGGTTTGTATTTCTGTATGTTCCCAGCACTTACGACAGCCGTTTTTTCACTGATTGCTTCTGGATGTTTTACATGTGCCATTTCCTATTTATGCTTAACATCTCAAAATGCACTGCAACTTTTTTTAGGGCCTATGACGAAATGTCACACTTTGTGTTTCATTCATGCCGTTTTACTATCGTGAGTGACTGCCGTGGCAACATTTTTGACAGTTTAAAATCTGCGCCAGTATTTATAGCACTCGCAGCCAGTCTGTTGACATTAAACATGTTGGCTAACATCCACTAAGTTTGTTCAGATTGACCAGAGACACAGCTGCCGCAGCCACCAGGAACTCATTGAAAACCTAGCATTAGGTAAATTTAATTCCATATCATTTCATTGTTGAGCATATAAAGGAAAAAAAAATACAATAAGCGTCTATTGTCATTTGGTAGCCCCACAAGCTTACCAGGGGCGGATGCAGATTTAGGAAAAGGTGGGGGTGGGGGGACGGCCGATAGTTTTAGGGGATCCGGGGCATGCTACTCCGGGAAATTTTGGTCTTTAGATGTCCCGAAATGGCCACAAAGGTGTGTTTGGGGATCAATTTTTGTCTTACGATTACTGAATATTTTTGTTTTAAAGACAATTTTAATAATATTAATATATTTACATTCTGAAAGAAAAATCCTCCACTGCTTACCTCAAACATTTCTTCATCATTCTTGTTGAAGGCAACTCCATCAATCTTGTTTACCAGTAGACTTACACCCACAATAGTACCATTTGCATTCCTTATCGGCATACACAGCATCTGTTTCGTTTTGAACCCCGTCCTCTCGTCACACTGTGGGTAAGCGAAATTGTTAACTGTTATATTGGAATGTTACGTGCTTCGGTTTTAGTAAAAAATGCCAGTATAAACAGTAGGAACGAGAGAAGAAACAACACCACTACCAACAGAAGCAACAAAAAAAAAACACCAAACAACAGAAAAAGAAAAAAATGTTATCAATAATAATAATGAAATTAGAACAGGGTTCAAAATGGTATATATTACAATAATAGAATTTATTATTCGGTCAAAAAATTCAGTAAGGTGAATTTTAATATTGTGGTTTTGGTTGCTTTCCTGAAGGTCCCAGTCTTGAACCTAGTTGAACGCTAGTTTGTTTCCCATGACTTAACAGTACTAAGCCTCATAGACTTGGAGACAGTACTGTTTAAAAAGCATGATGTAGTTCCCCTCCTACAGTAACAGCAACACACCCCAAACCTCATAATGAGACTTGGTTTAGAAAGCATGATGTAGTTCTCATCCTACAGTAACAGTACCACTGCCTAAACCTCATAATGAGACTTAGTTTAGAAAGCATGATGTATTCTCATCCTACAGTAACAACACCACTCCCAAAACCTCATAATGAGACTTATATTCTCTAACTTGTTAGAAAACTTGCTGTTGTATAAAGCTGGTATATATAATGTATAAACCATAATTATAATTCATTATCCTTATGATTCTGTTCTTGTATTATTTTAGTTTTAAATATGAACACCAACAAAAAATTGCAGACAGCGAAATAGATAAATCAGCAGTATAGCAGTGAATTATATATTAACGTTTTAAATATTTAAATCTAATTCATTATAAAAACGTTTGCATTGTTTGTTGATATTTGGAAAAAAAAGGTCGGAAAACAAGACAAATTATTTTCGACAAAGAAAGCAGTTAAAATGTAAAAATCAATTTATATTTGTTCTAGATCCTCTTTCATTGTCTTTCACTACCCCCTCTGAGAATATTCAGCTTAATGCGTTAACGCTATATTGCATATTTACGAGACTATAAACTATGACACATACGACTCGGACTGGATCGGCTTATGGCATGTACAAACAGTAAAGGTCATGTTCACCTCTCTGTGGTGTACATTCAACACTAAAAATATATTATTGATAACATACAAATGTGATAAATATTCCTACCAAGATGAATCTAGAACAAAAGGTTATTTTTTCAAATATAATATCACATCACTTTAATAATCTATATTTGATCAGCTCCAAGGGTACAGTTACATAGTTATTTTTATTTATTTTATGTTTATTTTTTCAATAAATTTAGTTTCACCTATTTTTAAATAACTTGGGTATGTTCATACTCAACAATTAAGCAGTGTAATGTATGTGGCGTACGATGTGTCTGAACTAGCCGGCAATTAGCATAAGTCGGTAATCCGGAGCAAACTTGCTTCCTACAAACCCAGATTTGTGTAAGCTATGCAGCTCCACCTCATACACCTGAATGATTTTGTCCTTGCATTGTGTTGACCAATGGCAATTTGCAATTACTCTGCATTGACCAATCAACTAGAATGACTGGTCATAGAAAAACCCACTGGCGGCAATTTTTAAAATTGCTTATGACTTGCGCTACATCTGGTGTCCGAACACCTTGATCGTCACGCTGGAGATTAGCCTTGCTTATGCTAAGCTCCGTTTAAGCCGCGAATCTAAACATATCCTTATAAATGCAATTGCGTTTTGTACTCTGTAGTTGTGTAGTAAACTTAATAGCAATAGATTACTGCAGTAACTGCAGTAGAATAATTCTGAAATGGTCACTGGATCGTTTGTAATCTTACCTTTGAATCAAACTTTGGCTCATTGTAAGCATCAGATATATTCAAAGTCTGAAAGAAAATATAATAAAAATGAAGTGAGTGGTTTTGTACATACCCTTTGAAAAGAATAACACCCTCTGACTAGGTAGGTCTACCATGTTAAATTACTAGGGTGATCTACCTAGCACCACAGAGAACTACCTAGTAAAATAGTATATAATTACTCTATCTGTTGATGTTATTAATGCTTTAATGTTTATCTAAACAATGGCTGTATTTTCCTATGTACTTGTAGAGAATTTCTGACCATATCCTTGGTAGTATCCATTAATATGGTAGTTTTTATAGGGTTAACCCTTTTAACTACCTATATCTACCTTGTTACCACCATTATCTACCATGTTATTCTGAGGTCACTCGTTCGAACTTGGTCACATGCTAGATTCTTTTCTCATAACCTAACAGACAGTGCCACTGCCTGGTTTAGAAAGCATGATGTAGTTTTCATTCTATAAGTAGGGAAAAACCTTGGAGGCAAAATTAATTTAAAAAAATCAAAATATTTCATGACCCCTCAGATATAAATTAAGTTGCTTTTGAAGAAAGAGAAATGGGGACGTCAAGGAACAGACACTGGCACCACCGCAAGAGGATCATAATGTACATGCTATATACTGTAATTATTATTATTATACATGTATTGTTTACAAAAAAACCAAACATTCAATGTTCTTTATTCTACTTTCTCTACCTTTGTGGAAGCAGTTGGTGCAGCTTTGCATTTTAGAATCCCAATCACAAGGTCAGGGGTTTGAGACTCACTTTGATCGGCTTTTTGCGTTCCTAGGCAAGACACTTTATCCACGTTGCCGATCTCCACCCAGGAGTATACAGTAAGTGGGTACCTGGGATGGGGTAGGAGCGCAATGTGGATGGTTGGGTGTTGAAGGCCCTTGGTGATCTCATCTACCACGAATGGTTGCGAAAAATGTTTGTGCAATATGGACTTTAATGCAAGTTATCCTCTTCATTCGGACACTGCCAAATGAGAGTGGCATTTAGCTCAGTTGGTTTAACTGGTGAAATCTCTGTGCTGTGCTCTGAACTGTGGAGACTCGCTGGTTCACAGTTCGATTGAATATCACGCCACTCTCGTGTTTCGGCTGGAGGGTCGAAATACAAATTAATTGCGCACCACCTTTTGGATGAGACATTAAGTTGTTGTTCCCATGTACAACATAGCTCATGTTCAATGTGAAAAAATGCAGTGCACTCTTTGGATTTGTAAATGTAATTTCTACATATTAATATAATGTCTGCATTTTCTATCTGCTCTATATGTAACCTTTAAGCGACACCAATAACTAACTTGTATCTCTTAAACAAATAATGTTAAATACATTCCCGGCAATTTTTATTTCAACAATATTTCAAGGGAACTCTGACATTTCAAACTACCCTTTTGGATGAAGAATCATTCTTGTTTATATTCACTGCAATCGATGTCGAAATTCTTTTCAGAAAAGCATTTAATAATTTGTATAAAAGCAGGGCAGTTTATTCTCGCACCTGATTAATGTGTTAAAATATACAAGGATAAAATACCTGCATTTTAAAAGGTGATGACCATGAACTCATAATTCCAATAATGTGTCTTGAAAAGGTTTTTCCAAGTACATTCAACTAACTTTGTCATTAAGTTCATGTTATTTATTACTTTGAATTAAAGTTTTCAATTTAAACTCATTGCTAATTTTTCTAAGTAATATAGTAGTATTTATTTGTAACCTATGCCAAAGGTCTTCTTTTCCAAGTAATGATAGTTAAGAAAGTAAGTTCAACTTAATCAAATCGAGGTAAAAGGTCAAGTTGATATAATAAAAATGTAGGGTACCAACAGAAAGGTCTTGTTGTATGGAACATACATGCCAAGTATTAAAGGCCTACCTCTGAAGACAATGGCTAGGGCGAATTTTAAAATTGACAACAGACAGACAAAAACAACATACAGACAGCCGGACAGGACTAAATAATAGTCCCTGGTATCTTTCAATCCAAAGGCATAAAAAAAAGTGTTAAGTGTCAACTCATATTTCAGAGAAAGGGCACTTTTTATTTTATATTTTTGCAGCATATTTTCATGAAGTCATCACTTTTAACCACTGGGTTACAGAGTTTATATTGATCCTTGCATTATTTGTATTCATACCATTCTTTTGGAACTGGCCCTCCAGAAAACTGTATAAACTGTATACCACCCTAAACCAGACCATTTCCAAAATTTTTATCATCAGGGGTGGTTTTTATAAGCGGTCTTTAATATCCCTTGTACACTGGCAAACAAAATACAATCCCAGGACGTCCGTAACAAGTTCCCTTTTATACCTGGCACATCAGACATTGCGGGATGAATCCACTTCTCTACAGTGGAGTCACTTTACACTGTTAATGATCCAGTTTATGAATGCTTAAAAATGTAGATGCACCCTTTGAAAAAAATAACACATTCTGACTAGGTAGATCTACCATGTTAAATTACTAGGGAGAACTACCTAGTAAGGTAGTGTATATTTAGCCTTAAGGTCAATAAGTAATTGCTTGTTTGTTAAAATGCCAGGTCTAATTAATTATTCTGAAGGTTTATTCAACATAATGCCTTTTTTTCTTATGTTTTGTAGAGCATTGCTTACCATATCCTTGGTAGTATCCCTTGATATGGTAGGTTTTATAGGGTTAATCCTGTTAACTACCTATATCTACCTTGTCACTACCATTATCCACCATTTTAACCAAGTTATTTTTTTCAAAGGGTACTTAAGGGCTTTCCCTTTTGTCATGTGTTTTTTTTTATTTTCTGGTACTTTAAAACAAAAAAACACTTCTAAAATTACCCATACCATGCAACAAAAAATTAGACTATTATTAGAACCAGAGGCCTACGGCCGCCGACGTTCCTATGCTCACAGTGCATGCAGTTGAATTAATAATACACCTCCATGTGAC
>JAOTQE010056501.1:0-11116 GCA_025631205.1 Nesometra sesokonis
TATATTTCTTCGAAACTAGCAAGTTATTTCCAAAATCTATTTTTTGTCATTTTTCAAGTGACAATACATCTTTAATAGACTTGGGATATCATTTTACACCAAAAACTTGAATTACACTCCATGTTCATATCATATTACAGTATCTGTGTTTTCAACAAAAAATTTAAAATGTTCTAGATGTTATTATTTTTTATTCAAATTGATAAGTATAGTACTGATCTACCATGTTTATGTCATTATATTACTTCAAAACATTTTTTAAATGCAAAAAAGTATAGAATTTGATTTTTTTTTTGGGTGGATCCTAAAAAATAAAGCAGATTAATAAGCATGAAAGAGTACAATATTCTAGCCGTTTTTCTACTTGAGAATAAATGAAATAAGTACTGTATACAGGTAACTAAACATGTTTATTATTTTAGAAATAATAAAAGTAAATTTTTCCAAACAAAAATTAATTTTGGTGAATTTTGGAATGAATGCCCATTTAACTTTACATTATATGCACAATTGCATACTAAGGTAAGTAACACAGTCCGTGTGTATGAACAGAAAACGACATTCTAAGTCTGACCCCTTTAACACTGAATTCAGCTGCTCAACCCTGGTATTTTTAACACAAGAGTTGTTTGTTTTTGGAATTCACTCAGAGCAAACTCTAGAGTTGATGCCCTGGTGAGTGCAGGCCGAAGTTTTACTAGGGTGTGTGAAAGGTGTAAGAGTGTTATTTAGCCTTAAGCCATGCACTCACTACGTCGTGCGACGGCCGTACTGCATGTGTGTGTGGTTTCCGGTCACGATGACAGTCTTCTACTCATTGGCCAACAGTTTTTGAGTGATTCAACAGGGAAATCACTAAAAAAAACTGTCAGTCGACAAGTAGAAGGCTGTCATCGCGTCTGGAAACCCCACACACAGGAAGCGACAGTTTATTCATGCGACCGTTGTGCATTGACTGCCCGGCTTTAAATGACACCTAATTAATAACAACACCTAACGACAGCCTAAACAATGGTGGATGCTTAGCATGATGCTTACTGCTATGCTTGGGAGAACACTAATCTAATACTGTACTAAAACAAAATTGAATTTATCAGAAAATCCTAAGCATGAAAGAGAGGGACTACCCTACTTATACGCTGTCGACATATAGGGCATTGTGGCGGGTTTAACACCTGTGTGCATCGTTGACACGCACATACGTGCCCACAGTTCAAAATCACACAATCCCTTGGATTCTCTAAACACACAGCACATACATCCACCTCCGTTTCTTCACCGTTAGTAGCCTGACGTGCTCGCTCAATATATCGCCTGTAATTCTGTTCTTCTCGATACTTCTTAAACCATTTACTAAAAACATACGCACACCATATTAAAGTTGCTGTGCCAAACATAATTAAAACTGTCCTCAGTACTTTGGTGTTTGATCGTAAATGACGCAGCAGCTCGCCTTTTGACCCCCGCCAGAGGTAATATGTCCAACCACTGCATGGAGGAACTAAATGTACCTTTCCACCGATCATCTTGATCTCACCGATACCAGTGAGAATGCTACCGACTGGTAACATCTCCTCAATCTCTTGGTAGCCTTTGATTTTCTCGCCGGTAGCCCAGTTTACTAGACTATCTCCCAATGTGCTTTTCACTGGTTCAAATTCGTCGTGGATTACATCAAGTGTTAACCCTGTTGCAATCATGGCTTCATCTGCAGTCACGTGACTACCATTTGCGGACAAATTAAATGGAACGTTCTTTGAGTTGTATTTGATGGTTTTCGCTGTATCAATCCTAGAAATAAAGAGAAACAAGACAACCATTAATGACCGAATCCTCGCTTATTGTGTTCTATCTGTCATAGCCTGTCTCACGGGCCTTAGGGTTGAGTTAGTCACTTTTATTGCTTAATTTCTTTTTAAGCACTATTGATGTCCCATACTCACTTATTTTAGTTTTAGTTAGCCATATGGCCTGTCAAATTTTGGCGTTGCGAAGGCCTACAGTAGGCTTGGGTCTACCCATGGAGAAAAGAAAATCATGATAGACTATTGCAACTGCACGAAAAATTTCGTGGTTGGTCGACTTTACAGGTAAACATTTTTTTTCAATCTGCCCACGTTCCAAACACGGAGGGGCAAGATTACATCATCCTCGTTACAAGTCGCTTGTACAGATTAATAGCATAGACTGACTGTGGTTGTTGGTGGTGCAGAATAGTTAAAAACTCAACCAGATACAAACCACTTGGGGCAATTCTATATCTGTCACAACACCTAGTTGACATTTGACCCTTAGAATGAACGTGTATTTTTATACTTATGTTTATAAATATAACTGATCAAAATGAACGCAATCGGACCATTTTGAACATTTGACCTGAAATGACCTCCAATTAACTCTTGACCCCACCCTTAGTTGTGGAGGGTGTCAGAGATTCTTAATGACAGTCTTGTAACTAATTTTAGGTATTTTTATCCCAATGAATACTTAATGACTTTTGACTACAAGTCTGGATCACTACATAACCTTTGGAGGACCCAGTCATGGTTGGTTCTGACATTGAAAATTTTCATTGAATCGACTCAATATTTTTTAAGATTAAGATGAAGACATACACCGCACACAGACAGAGATCATAAATACAGCAAGAAACGTAGGAAAAAATCACCATCTTATAACATTGGCTGCTACGGAAGTAAATCTTCTTTCGAACCATAACAACTATTCTATTGATTTGTGTCTAAATCATGAAAATAATTCAAACTTTCAAAATACAAATTTATTTCATGATTACTCATCATTTTTCAGTGTGAAAAAGCAGACTAACATCCAACTGTAATACATAAAAAGAATTTCAAAATAACCTCTAGTATGTTTTAGCATTTATTTCAAATTCACCTTGTTTTCTTAAAACGTATCATGCAGTGAATGTATTAATTGATGGTAAGAAACTTTAGGGGTACTATAGGTGGAAAATTCAAAGCATGAGATGCTCTGCCCACGTCCACCCAGGAAAATTACATTTGGGAAAAGGCATGAGAAAACAACCAAGTTGTAAGAGGAAATAAGGCCCCATAAAAAATAATTATTAATTTATCACCCTACCAAAGCATGAAAAATGAAGAGACTGGGAGGTTTTTTTTTACCGACCCTCTAATGTTGTAGTGATCACACGTCCCGTCCATCCTTGTTTAGACTCGCGCAAATACGATGCAGACACAAGTGCACCAGCCTGCAGCGAATATTTAGGCCTATTCCTGGTTGTGTACATCATTGTGAGCTCAAGAATTGATCATATTAATTTATATCAAGAAAATCCAAGGCATTTCAAGTAAATACAACAAAAAAAACATTGTTTGAATAGTAAAATGAGTAAAAAAAAAACAGGATTTCCCCAAAAGTTTTTATGGGGTCTAACGAGAAAGCCTACAAGTGTAATATTGTTTCAATATTAACTCCATTTTCAATTTTGCGACAACTTGGTGGTTTTGCCATGACATGCCCCATTTCTGTAGGAAAGGAAAGAAAACACCCACCACATCCTAGTCGACTTGCTCCATTCTGTCCTGTGCTCCTTCAGGACAACATCATGTATTAAGCCTCTAATCCCAGCAGCATTGTCACTGGTAAGAACATCCTTGACTGGTGTTGCAGCGCCCTCAACTATCGCATAAGGTATCGTCTTTTCTGGAGACTCCTCTACTATCATGCTTAAATCTTTATCAATAGATAGAACTGGTGCATCCTTTAAAAAATAATTAAATGACAGTATATATTTTGTTTGTGTCATTTGTTTAATAGTTTGAAATATGTTCAGTAAGCTGCCACCACTACCCAAATTCTATGGCAAAAGTTGAAATTGGCTAATTTTGAAATCAATTAACTAACAGATTTAAAACTATTTTCTAAAATTCTATACAGTACTATTTTGGCAGCTTTTGGCTCATCAAACTTGAATTTGGCTAATTATTTTAAAGCTGTATTAGCAAACTTGCTATAGAAAAAAATTCTTCCACCTTAATTACAACAGCATATCATACATTGAGGTAGACAGCATCAATGAAATATAGATTCACTCATTTGGTTTACTTACTTGTATACGTTGTATATCTGTGGTCTTATTCCGATAGACATAGTACAAAATTGCAGATGTAAATGTACCTGAACCAATTGCAATCCAGTCAAATATCATTGTTGCCTGTGTAAAAAACATACCACATATTTGTGAGATCTCACCACAGAATGAGTAGCATTGTAAGCGAGATTAAGTTGATTTTGTTTTAATTATGAGTAAGATCAGGGCCTTACCCAGGATTGTGCGTGGAGGGGGGGGGGGGGGTGCGGTGAGAGTGAAGCGAGACTTAGAGCTGTGGGCTGCCAAGGACCCCGGTCGGGTTTAAGGGGCCTTTTAGAAATGTTTACGTTTTTACGGTTTAATGCATAACTGTCTCAAGTTTTTATATATTTAATATTAATTTCAGTAATATTTATTTTTTTTTGTTGCCAACCTTTTATTGGTTGGAGAAAGTGGACCTTTGTTAATTTGGGGGGGGGGGGAGAGGGGTGCATTCGCACCCAACACACTGGCTATATGTACCGCAGCTTTGTATAAAACAAAAGTTATTACCTTGTACGCACTGCAACAAAAGTGAAAAAAAGCAAGCAACCTTTACTCTAATCCCCCTCTAACCTAAATGGAAATCCAAATTAAAATACTGTTCTGATCGTATTCTAAAGTAAATGAAGTATTCTGTGACCCCCTTATTAATTTAGACACCAAGGCTATATATAGGGTACATGGGCTATATTTTGAGATACTGTATGGATAAACTAAGCAGGAAGGTGTAAAAAATATATATATATATGTATACATTTTTTTACACCTCCCTGAACTAAGGTTTCGGCCATTTTAAAATTCTAAATGGTGGTTGAAGACATGGTCGAAAAAAATGACTCCTAACACTTTTTAAATCAGCACTTAAAAAATTAATAAAGCCAATAAACCATATCCAGACTTATGTTTAAATTTATTACAATAATTTTAAGTAGTAAGGTAACATTTATAATAATATTATAATATATAATAATAATATTTAGTATTTTCATGTCTACTTATTAGTTTAACTTTGTAATTCTAAATTTAATAGCATTCTCATTTGTTTTAAACTAAAGAATAAATAATATTATCTAATAATTGGCACATTTATATTTTTTAAATCATTTAAAACAGAGCTACAGTGTGTAGACACTCCTGTTCCTTAGGTCCCATAAAAAAAAAATTATTAGTTTATCACTCTACAAAAAGCATAAAAACTGATGAGGGCGGGATTTTTTTTAACCGAGCCTCCACATTATTTTAGACTCGCGCAAATATGACGCCCATGTTTTGTGCACATCATTGTTAATATTAATTTATGTTAAGAAAATCCAAAGCATTTCAAGTGAATATAACAGAAAAAAACTTTTGTTTGAACAGTGAAGTGAGTAAAAAAAAATCTGGATTTTCCCAAAAGTGATGCATGCTGCAGGGGTGATAAACTAATAATTTTTTACATGGGGCCTTATATACAGAGCTGCGGTAAGTATAAGCCATCTTCCGTTCCTTGTTATGCAGAGCTGTGGTTTTAAGGCACTTCCTATACAGAGCTGCGGTATTTATAAGCCACCTTCTTCTCTTTTTGTGCATACCTAGGTAGGCCTAGTAGGCCTGCCCCTAGGCCTAGCTACGTATGTACGTATGAAAAAATATGCAATGTCTATATTTTATTCAATCATAAAAAAAATAAGGAAATTAAGTTCTTAATCATTCATGCAACAAATTTCAAAGCGTAGGTAACACTTTATGCCAGCTAGGCCTACTAGTAGGCCAGTTATGCCTAAGCCCGTCAGAAGAAAGGAGCCAGCCAGGCAGGGTTCCAGACCCATCTGCTCTCTTGGCCTAGGCCTAAATCACGAATTATAACCTAATATTCGACATTTTTCAGTCATAAATTAAAATATATGCAGACCTGAATGTCTATTTTATAAAAACAAAGCAAAATATTTACAATACCTTAAATAGTTTTTGCAAAAATAATTAAAAACTGAACCACCGGAAACTCCCAATGTTTATATTTAGGAAAGGTGTAGTCTGGGAAAGCACCTGGAAATTTGTATTAAAAAACAGCGCCCTCTCTATTGATCATTATAAGATCTTAATATAATATAATAATATAATAATAATATAGTTTGTGTATGAAAAATGCAATGTCTTATTTTTTATTCAATCTTGGAAAATGTGATCATTAAAATAATTTATTTGATTCAGCTTATTAACATCAAACAAAAACAAATACCTTGTAAGAAATTTGCTTCAAAGCCGGCTTGTCTCGGTACCCAAAATAGCCAAATCTTGTTAAACTGATTTATGAAATCAGGTTCGTCACTCATACAACATGACACCAATTATTCACAAAATCATGACATGTTTTCCGATTAGTTACGAATACTTACGACAGTGAAACAAATATTTATGACATTTCTGTGAATGTCTTGCGACTGTTTAACGACGGCTACCAATTCACTTATCACTTATGAGGGATTCCAAACTTTTTATGGTGTATTGTCGGACAGTTACGATTATTTACAAAGTATATACCGTAACGTTTGTGAATCTTTATGATTAGTTTACGATTATTATCGCAACTTGTTTTTATACATTCGCAAACATCTGTAAATGTAATGTATTATTTGCGAAGTATTTCCAAAGTCTGCAAACTGTTTCCGAAAAGTCGAGGTTACCGATCTATTACGATGGCATTACGACTATATACTATTGCTTTATGACGGTTTACGAACTTTAATGAGTTTGTTAACAATTTTTTTCAACGTTTCAAAAAATTCCAAATACCAACATAAATCCAAGATCAATTTACAAATCATTACAAATACTTTACGATCATCACAAATACGATTGCAATAAATTTGCAACCACTTTATGAGTACTCGCTAACTCAATTCCCAAATAGTAAAAACCAGATTCGTCTAAATGGGAACGAGGCTTCATATTGTAAGAGTTTTGACCTACACTTAAAAGGACATTCCTTCCCATATCTAACTAAAATCCAAAAATGAAATTTTGTTGGAAAAAAAACCTAAATATAACTATAAATAATAAACATGGTTAGTTACCTACATACCTCTTTATATTTATTCTCGAATAGAAAAGAACACTGTGCATTTGCTGCCACCAAGCGATAAAAAAGAGTATTTTTGCGAGATTTAGTAATTTTGCGAGTTTGTCTTTTGATGGCTGAATGTCTTTTGATGGATGACTTTGTCCTTAGTTGGCTGAGATTAGTTTATTGGGCGAACGTTTGTTGATTCGTGGAATTTTAATTTGTTGACTTCGTTCTTAAATGGCTGACTTTGTTCTTAGTTGGCCGAGATTAGTTTGTTGGCATTTTAGTTTGTGGAGTCTTTTATTTGTTGGGTTTGTGTTTAATTTGTTGGGGTTGTCTTTAATTTGTTGGTTTTGTCTTTATTTTTTTTTGGTTTTGTCTTTAATTTGTTGTATTTGTTCTTTATTTATTGGGTATATCTTTAATTTTTTGGGTTTGTTCTTTATTTGTTGGATTAATATTTTATTTGCTGAGATTTGAATTATGGCCCTATGGCCGCTCATATAGGCTAGGCCTAGATGATGTCTTTGATGTTTTCCCATTGCTAACCAAGTTGCTTGTAGATCTTATCCACATATTTTATGCAGGCTATTCTCTCCACATTAAGCACCTGTTTTGCTAGACTTGCTCCAAGTCTGTATATTATATTTATTTTAAGTGTTTATTGAAGTGCGCCACCAACGGATGATAAAGTTTTAGTGGTGTGAGGTTTGTCGTTGATATATATCAGAAAGGTATGACGATCCACCTGCTATGGAACGCAATGAGTGCCTTTTAATCGTCTTTCACGAATTAAACCGAATCACCGTCTTGAACCAGGACTACTGTTTTGGATGTGACATGCAATTGTACATACAGTAGTTCGCCATTGTTTACTATTCGCAAAAGCGAAGCAAACACAGAATCGTCCATTTTATTTTATAGGATCCATCCAAAAGATAAATATTATTTTGCATTTTTTTAAGGCCTGGAAGTAATAAATATGACAGATCAGTATTATATTTATAAATTTGAATACAATATAGTGAAATTTAGACTTTGGAAGTTATGTGCCTCTAAAGATAATAAAATATAGTTTCTGATTGATAGTTTTAGTTAAATGATTTAACAACAGGGGTTTCAATAAGGAAAGAAGTAAAGGGAGAAAGTAAAAAAATAGGAGAAGGTAGTAATGAGTGACGAAGGGGGGTTCAGGGGCCGAAGGCCCCTGGAAGTTGTGGCTTAAATAGCCTATCTAAACTGTTTAGTAGGCTAAAAATGATCTAGTATTATCAATATTTTTGTACATTTTTTTTTTAATTTCAGAGGAAACTGCTTACACAAAATAGTAATATTTATTTCGACATTTTCAATGAATAATATTTAATTTAAACTACATAAATAATCATTAAGCATGTGCTAATTAGAGGCAAAAATTCGGTAGGCACCACTGTCGTCCCATAGGCCTAGACACGGACATTAATCGACGGTTTTGACGTTTTAAAAACAATATTTGATCAAGATAACATTGATTCAACCACAAAAAAATAACAATCAAGAGGTATATACAATATTTTATTCAACAATTTCATGATTACAAATTACTGTTTTTATTTGTTCACACAAATACAAGCTCCAACAAAGAGTGAGTTACTATAAGTACAGTTGTACAAGTATCATCTCAGGGGCGGATTTAGGAGGGGGGGCGCACAACCGGCGCACCCCCCCCCCATTATCTTCAAAGCGTAGTTGCGCCGCGCCCCCCTTATATTAGGTGCGCCGGGTCAAAAATTTACAATAAAAACCCCAAAAACCAAAAATATGAGTAAAATACGGCACCAGAGCCCCAAAATAGAGGAAATTACCCTTTTTTTTTTGCTCCTCAGCAAAATCTTAAGAACCACGCCCACCCGAAATTAAAAAGTGCGCCCCCCCCCTTTCTGAGGATCCTGGATCCGCCCCTGCAACTGATGATGTACATTAGTACTGCATTGTCAACTCCAAAACTGATCTCCAGAAAACCAAATTTTATTCCAAGAGTGTAAAATCATGAAACCAATGTAAACATTGGTTTATTCTCCCTCTAAACCAAACTGTCCAAAACACAGAAAGAAATGGACTGTCTAAAGGAAGCCAGAGTTCAGTTTTTGGAGAGTTGAGTGCTCTATAGACTTCAACAGAACATGTACATTTAGGTCGGCACAAATGTGACTCGGTCCTCCAAGCCTCAAACTTTGGTGCTGATCCAAATTAATAGCCTAATTAATTATTAAACATAGCAACAGCATATTATGTGTCTGGCCAGGGAAGGATCCAGGATCCACCGAAAGGGGGGACCCACTTCCAGATCCGGGTGGGCGTGGTCGCCCGTTTTATTCAAAATAGTGCAAAAAAGTATTTTTTGGGTTGAAAAGGGGGGGGGGGCAGGGTCCGTTGGGCCCCCACCACCTTGGATCTGCACCTGTGTCTAGCTACTATATAATAGGTTAATACACTAACAATACAAGATATTTATACATGCCAACACTCAACCTGCCTCCATGCATGCTCCATGCAAATTTTCTTTTCCTGGGTTCTTACAACAATGTAGAAATAATAATCAACGAAGGCCCAAAATCAATATGGTTTGTCTTCTTGTTACAATCTGGTAGTCAGGAAAGTTTGAAACCAATCAGATTTATACAGTTTTAGATTAACTGCAGCAGTAGGTGTTTAAAAATGTGGGTAAAAGCAATAGCCTGCCTATAGAGCTACATTGTTGGGAAGGCTAGTTATTTTGATACTCTTGCCTTTAATTAAATACCTCATAAACATTGTCAACAAAAACAGGATGTTTGAAATTGTAAATTTAAATATATAAATCTTACAATATCATAAAAATACCATTCTTGTACAACATGACTCATTTTGTTATGGCAGCTCACAGAAGTGCAGTATTCCTATTGAAGCATCAATAAACACTGACAGATTAATTATTTACAGTAATTTATCTGTTAAGTAGTTTTATTTGTACACTATTTTCATTAGGCCCCTTAAAAAAAATTATTACTTTATCACCCTACCAAAGCAAAAAACCTGATGAGGGCGGGCTGTTTTTTTTTAAACTGACCCTCCGATGTTGTAGTGATCTCATGTTGGGCCTGATCGTACATCATTATTTTAAATTCACACAAAGACCTATGCCTATGTTTTTTGTACATCGTTGTAAACTCGAGAATAGTTCATATTAATTTATGTTAAGAAAATCCGAAGCATTTCAAGTGAATATAAAAGAAAAAAATGATCATTTGAATAGTACAATGAGTAAAACAAAAATCATGATTTCCCCAAAAGTGATGTGGGCAGGGGTGATAAACCAATAATTTTTTATGGGACCTTACAGTATATATCACTCTATATTGAACAAAAATATGCTTTGAAGAACAAAAAAAAAATATTACGGTTGAGTATTTCCATATAAGGTATAATAGTGAATTTCTTATGTTTTTTAACAATATTTCATCCAAAATGTGTTTTCATAAAACAATGTTTTAAAATGATTTTTCTCTGGTTATACTGAAGCTATATGAATCTCATTAAAAAAACAATTTAAAGCTTATAGTATCTTCTATCCAAATACAACAATAACTCAATTTTGGTTTTCTGTACAACACTCTTTCTATGGTGACACCTCAAAATTGGCGAGATAGAAAATATTAAAAGGAAAATTTGGACTGATACAGTAGGTAGAAAAATCTTTACATTTCAGGTTATTAATTGCCCAAGATTGAGCTTTTTCACAACGAACTTGATCTAGGCCTTGACTTGTGATACAGTATATTCCAACGATGGTTGTGAACCATACAGAAAAGGTCATCCCCTGGTACATCTCAGTTTGGCCAAAAAGACACCCCTAGGCATATTGAGCTTTTTCACAACGAACTTGATCTAGGCCTTGACTTGTGATACAGTATATTCCAACGATGGTTGTGAACCAT
>JAOTQE010056512.1:0-19682 GCA_025631205.1 Nesometra sesokonis
TAGGAATGTGTTAACATCTGGTCCACAGCGCCTTGAGACTACGGTGTAAGGCGCTATATAAATCTAATTACATTACAGAGTACAAAATACAATATAAAGTACTTCACATGAGGTACGTGTTGAATCGACACACTCAAGATGTTAAGTTGGTCATCACCTGTAGGGGGTACCCTCCCTGTCGGGGCATTGCCCTGCGGTCGATGAATTCCTGGCGCCGCCACCGGACATCACACTTTGCTGACATGAACTCGAAACAAGGAATTTGATTGTCATCATTTAACCTTAGGAGGTTTTATGACATTCAAACTTTCAAAGTCAACAATAGAAATTCTGACTCAAGTGTTACTTCAACATCAACGGCTTTGGTAGTAACTGTAGTAAATGCAAGATCCTCAATCGGACTATTGATCATACTGGATATTTCAGATGAATTACCAGTGAAATGAGTTGTGTGAACCATGGATGAATACACAGTGTATATTAAAAAACAGACAGAAAACTTACTTGAAGAAAAATTTGGACTAGGTGGCTTTTTATTTCTTCGCGATGAAAGCTCTGTACAGTGGTAAATGCAAGATCTTAACGGGACTATTGATCATACTGGACATTTCGGATGAGTTACCATAGTGAAAAGAGTTGTGTGAACCATGGATCAATACACAGTGTATATTATATTTCAAAACAGAAGAAAACTTTCCTGATGTACAGTTGACTGAATGTGTTATTGCTCCCTGAAGACAGGCATACAATTGTAAGTGTAGGAACATAAATGGAACTATTGGACATGATGGTTATTTTGGATGGATTATACCTGGTTCTGGTTGTAGAACAATTCTTGGGTAAGGACATAAACCATAGGCCCAGTGTACACAAATGTGCACTATAAAAAACCCAATAATCCTTTCAAGATAAGTAGAGGGTAACCCTGGTGTACTGGTCCTTCCATTCCCAAATGTGGAAAGTTGATGGTAGTGCCATTTGGCTGTAAAGAACATGGTGTGACCTTAATGTCGTTTCCCATTAGGCAAATTTATTCGCGCGAACAAAAAGTGAACGAATGTACACCTGCGCAGTTCCATCCTCCAACGGAAATCATTCGCCAGACCATTTGCTTTTTCTCTTCAGTTTTACTCTGCAGCAAATTTGGTAGTTGTTTCAACTTCTTGCAAAGCGAAAAAAATGGACAGCCAATCAGATTTCTAGAATAAACTTCACACGCCCATACTCATATAACTGAATCAGAGATAAGTAGAGTGTAACCCTCGTATCCTTATATTCCACTGTTCTGGACAGATGAAGGCAGAGTCATTTGGCAGCAAAGGACATGACAAGACTCTTATGGGAGGAGCAAGTCACAAACATGTAACACCAAGACTACAGATGCCTTGAGCACTGGTGTAATGGGTAGATGCTATACAAAAATGTTATAATTTTGCACTATTAATCAGCAAAGTGAGATGAAACTATGGATTATATTTAAAGAACAGAAACAAAACTCACCTGAAGAAAAGTTGGACTGGATGGCTTTTCATTACTCCCTGAGGATAGCCTACATGTAGGCACCATATTGCGACTTTTGGTCATAATGGACATTTTTTTTTATTTCGTGTACATCCAACAGCAAGTTTTACTCGCCACTTAGAGGATGAGATCTACACCATGCTTTCTAAGCCAAGTCTTAATATAAGGCTTCGGGAGCGGTGTTGTTAAGCTGTGGGAACCAACCTAGCGTTCAGCCAGGTTTGAACCCAGGGCCTCAGGATTGGAAGGCAAGCATGTTAACCACCAAGCTACAGCGCTATAATAGTTATGGTAACTACTATGGAGTAGTTACCATAGTTAGATCAAACCATAGATTAATACACAGTGTTAATTATATTTAAAGAAAAGAACCAAACCTACCTGTAGAACAGTTGGACTGGATGGCCTTTTATTGCTCCCCGATGATAGCCGTACAGTGGTGAACGTAGGAACCTTTATTGGACTATTGGTCATAATGGACATTCTGGATGGATTACCGTAGTGCGATGAGTGATGCGAACCATGGTGACTACTCGACGTATGATGACTAGTACGCTGACCAGAGTTGGCCGGAGGTGATATTAGTTTAAATGAGCCTATCAAAAACAAAATTCATCAAGTGATTATTCTCTTGAATCATATATATTTTTGGTTCCCTCTAAGACCTCTGAAAACACCTGTCAGATTAAGTAACGAAGCAATGGATCTTTTTGTGCTATGAATGGCAAAGTGAGAGAACTTTATTGTTTTAAAACTAATAGTCCCAAAATAGAATGAAACCTGTAATTAAATTTACTCTCTGGTTACGTGTCTGATGTTTTACCAACTGAGCTAACTATTTGATGACAAGAGAACTAAAATCAAATAAAGATTCCTAACAAATTTGAAATGAAAAAAAAATCAACAGCAAGGGACATTTTACTCTTCATCGTCGGAAGGGAATTTGTCTGTCTGATTAATTAATGTACCTTTCTTCATGAGTTGCTGTTACACAATTAAGCCTGTTTTCCTGTTGATTGTTATTCCAAAATCGCCGATTTGAAACGGCGTTTTGAATCGTTATAATAAAGTTTAAAAAATCAACGATAAAATTCAAATTACGCTGGACCACCATATTTCTGCTATTTACTACGCTGTGCGCAACAAAATTTGTAGATCTTCGCGATGAATTACAATCGCAATAAAACAAATTAACAACTTTTAAACTGCAATTTTTATATATTAGTTAGATAATTGTATATTTCATGTTCTGAAGCAAGTTACAACTCCTGAAAATATAATAAATAAACAAAATGTGTGATTTATTTCTAGGCACAAAACATGTAAATTCTTGCAGCAGGCAATGTTGCCTCGCGAGCATCCAAATTTAACGATCCAAATCGTTAAAGTTAAACCAAGTTCAAACTTTTTTCAACGTCGAAAGTAACCCCTGTTCCTGTCAATTGTTGTAAAAATAGTCATTTTCAAAATTAATGATCGAAAATGCTGATTCAAATTGCTGTTTTTTGGAATAACGATCGACAGGAAAACAGACTTTAAAAAGATGTCAGAACCTCAGCTTTAGAGAACTTGTTTCTCGTGAAACAATTCTTTGACCCTAGATATTGCTACAGTATGTTGGTTTGTCCTTGGGTATAGAATAGTTTGAGTAATGAGATGGATAAGATTCTATGTCCAAATTTTAGACAGATGGAAGTTTAGGATGAGACAAATATATTTTTCAAAGGAAAACAATAATCATTATGAGAATTATTCTTAATCAGACACAAAAAGAAAAAAACTTGCCAAAAATCAGCATTTTATTTTTACAACAAATATGACCTAGGAAATTAGATGCTGCAATTTCATAACTTTGCGAGTTGTGTGGCCGAGTGGTTAAAGCAGGGAAACTGTGAACCATGCATAAATACCAGCACGGGTTCGAGGCCCGCTTGCACCATGGTTCTGGTGGTGGAACAAGTCTTCTCAGATAAGGACTATAAACCGTAGGCCCATTGTACAAAAACGGCTCTTGTGCACTATAAAGAGCCCAGTACATCTTTCGAGACGAGTAGGGGGTTACCCCATTGTACTGGTCCATATACACAAGCCCTGCCGCGGACAGAAGGGTGCGCTAATACAGTAGCTGCATAGGGTATAACATAACCCTTAGGTGAGTAGCAAGATATTGACTGTGCAACATCTAGTCCACTGAGCCTTTCATAATTCGATTTGAATTGAATTGGCACAATATAAATGTCTAAACTTCCAAGTCCTATACCACTACTAGGGCAAACTGTGGGCACGCCAAATTTGAACCCTCAATAATGACCAAGAATTTCTCTGCACCATGTATCATTCATTACAGTAAAATTCCAAGTATTTTCTTTATGCTACTGGTATAAAATTGGATGGATGAAAGCAATATAGATAGTGTGATAACATCGTTCCTCACATAAATCAAGTATTCAGAGAAAAATATTTGTATTGCAAGATTTTTCGAAATGCATAATGCAATTTCCGAACACCTGGCTGTTGTTTTTGACTTGAACACTTTTGCACTCCAACTGCCAAATTCTCTATCTGGCCCAGATAACCTAGGTTTAAATATTTTAAGAAACAATTAAAAACAACTTAAGCCATTTTAACCATACACATCAATGATAGTTATTTTATTCAGCTCACATACTAAATTAGTTTGATGGTTTGAATAGTTACATGCTGAGACCATTATCACACCTATGAATCAATAGATGGCTAGCTAGGTAGCCTTAAGCAAAGTTCACTAAATATCTGGTAAGGATGCAAAGATAAGCAAGGAGTTTGAAAAATTAATTCATTGCTAAAGATATAGGTCAATTTGGGGTCACTCCGCAATGTTACAAATAGTACTGTATGTGCCATTTCTAACCACTATATGGACGAAGTGGTGAGCTTTTGATTTGCGACATGAAATATGGAACAGTTTTTTTTTATTCATTTGAGACATGGCACGGCAGGGCCATCGAGTTGTGGGAAGGGTGGGGACTTGTTCACATGCTGAACTTCACACAAGTTTTGGATTGGGGGTTCGATTGTCAGGAACAGGCATGTGTGGCCGAAGCTGATGGATAGGATATGCAAAAATGTGTTTGTTTTCTGTTTATTTGCTCGTTTCTTGGCTACTTCCTGTGCAACAACTTGGTGGTTTTGCCGTGACTTGTCTTATTTGTTTTTCTTAGTTTTTTTTTTTTTTTTTCTTTTATTGTTTCTGTAGTTCTGGCAAAGAAGATGTCAGTGAAATCAGTGGTCCCTAGTTGTAAAGGACTTTACTCTTGTAAAGGAACCACTGAATATTGTTGGAATAAAATATGGAACAAAGAAAAAATATGGAAATAAAATATACATACTCAGCCATGACTGACATCATGTGCGTTCACTGTTCGATGTCGACAACGCGCAGAATGTAAAAAACGCATGAATGAACAATCTTTAGAAAACAACAGTCAATCAAACGTGTAAAAATGCACAATCTTCATTAGTTGGTTGTTTTGAGTTATTTTTTACAATTAATACAAGGCGTTTATGATGTTACATGCCATTAAAAACATCACTTCCATCATTATTGGTACTCTGCTGTGGCCTGGATGCAAAACCAGCAGAAGGCCATCCAAGATACAGGGTGATAACTCAACACGCATAGTTCTGCCATGCGCTCTGGCTTTGGCACAGCGGCAGCGACAGAAGACCCAAGTTGGAAATACAGAATTCCTGGAGATTTACTTGTGATCGTCCTACCACTGTTTGTAATGCCTACCCTTCATGAAATGTGTGTACAAATATCCTTATTTATAAGCTCAATACCTTGCCTGTTATGAAATGATAGTTTCTAACATGTATTGTCACTGCTAAAATGCAAAAATGTTACTGAACTTCATAGTTGCTTACTTTTAATCAATATTTTAAAATAAATAGGCCAATTTATGATCTGCTTGTGAAACTTTTACAAAATTTGGAGAATTTCCTGGAGAAAACTAAATTACGGGAGAAAACTTGATAATTCCGGGAGCCCGGGAGATGATACAAAATTCCTGGAGACTCCAGGACAATCCTGGAGACTTGGGAGCTCTGCAGCGCCAGGATTTCTTCGACAGGCAGGGCACCCCCGATCGGGCTACATAGGGGTGGGTGTTTTCTCAGTTTTTAATTTGACAAGCAATTTTGCTATATTTCGCGTGATTTTTAGCCGCTTTTTGTATGGTTGGGGCTTGTCTGGACCTTGAAAAAGGAGATTCATCCCTGATGAAACCTTCAATTCCTCCCCCAATGGGGTGGGGGCCTAGGTCTCCCTAGACTCCCCATAGCGCCACCACTGCTTTGGCATGATGTCATGCATTGGCATTCTGAATTGTACTTTGCTCTTCGAAAGCACTCTAATGTTTTGCCTTTGAGTTTAAGCTCCTGACATTACAGAGCTTTCAAAATATGATATTGAATACTGACGTCATGCCAACGACAATGCACATTACAGAACTATGTTTGTTGCATGGGGCCCTGTATCTAGGAGGAATACAACAACGCAGTACAAATAAAAATGAAGTTTAAAACCCCCTAACATCATAAACTCCATATATTAACTGTTAAAAATAATTTAAAATAGACAGTTTTTCAGAATTAATAAAGATTTTCATTCTGATGGATTTTATTGATCTTCAAGTACAAATTGTGTTAAATCGTGCGTTTTCACGTGCTACTTGCACGTCTTTGATGTCAAAATCGATTGAACATGTGGACTGCACACAACAGAGGTCACAGCCAAGGGTGTTCATTTGCTACATTTGTCTTGCGTTCAATGTCTTCGCAAATCGAAAGCTATTATCGTTGGGAGCTGAAACACCACCACTGCAATCACTGCTCCCACAACTTTGAGGCTACAGTCAACTCTTTCAAAACAAGCCATCTGGAAAATCCCAAAATCATAAAACCAATGTAAACATGTAATATTCACTCTCTACAGTGAATTGTCTTGAAAACTGACCAAAATAGACAAGTCCAAAAGATGGATGTGGTTTTGGGAGAGTTAACAATTTTTGTTTTTGTTTTGACTTGTTCACTGGGCAAGTTGACTTTACATTTCACTAGCCCACAAGCAATTCAATAGTCCATGTCTGTGGTAACTTAATCTACAATGTGTAAAAGTGATTGCTTGCCACTTGTTAACTGCATGATAACAATTTCTGTAAGCATCACTGCATCATACCTTTTGGTGCCTGTACAGTTTGTTGTTGATTATTACTCCTGGACGTCAAAGGCTTTGATATATTTACAGCTCCCATTTTCTGCAAAAAACAAAAAATATATGATAACCAGTAAACAAGGAAAAAAACTCCATTACTCCATTCATTTCAAAATTATAAAAAACTATAAAAATAAATAATCAACAAATAAATTAGTTTTATAGAAAATCTATCTAGTTAAATTAATTTTTTAATTGTTTGAATGACCTTATATTGAACTAATATGAAATTGTCAGATAGCAGTATAATACAATCTCTGGTGAAGCTTAATATTTTTTATTCAAATTAGCTTTTGGATCTGATTATAGAATATTATTTTCAGACACTGTACAAAAAACACAAGTACTTTATTTTGTTTTTTTAAATGTCTTTTGTCATGCTCTGGTGGAGCCAGGCTTGAAGTCTATGGGCTCACTAAATATTCTCAAGGCACACCTCACTTTGTTTAAACTAATCTTTAATGCTTACTCCACACTATCAAATTTTATTTGATAAAAAAATTAATATAGTCATATATGGTAAAGATATATCCATGTATGGTCATGGTTGTCATCATGTATAGGCAAATCAAAGTTTTTTGTCAAATAAAATTTGATAGTGTGGATTGAGCTTAATATTGTATTAAAGACTATGAATTTTAAATTTTGTTAATAAATAGATAGGAATCTAATTCTGAATCTAACTTGATAGAAATTAGTACATCTAAATATGGACTATTTACAAGGAAAAGCCTTCAAACCTGCTCTTGAAGAATTCGTTAAATTTTAGCATTAATAATTTATAATTAATAATTTATTGATCAGCAAAACTATGGGTAAACATTATTTCAATTCTGCATTTATAGTCCTTCAAAAAAATTGAGCAATTGATTTTTTTAAATCAATTACTTGTCATATATGTTACAACATATACCTTTAATTAATAACTGAAGCTTTTTTTTTATTTTTAGCAATTTACAGGCTGGGCACAATTTTGGGTAAATATTTTTTTTTATTTCTAATATCTATTTTCAGTGATATTTCCTCAAAATGAACAAGTTTCTTTTAAAATCGTGTATTTGTCATTTTTAAGTGAAATTTATCTTTGAGTATGAAATCTACGAATCACTAATACCATGGTATCAGCCCACCACTGCCTTAAACATAGAACCTAAATCAGTGTTGTGGGCACATACCCTCGTTTAAGACCAACAAGATTAAATATGGAATCACATAGTCAGTTGTTTGGTGGGCTTATATACAAATTATAAAATGTATGCAGAACTCCTCCAATGTTGGATGCGCTAACTAGAATCATTACGGTAAAAATGTTCATAACAATAATTCAATCATTTAATTTTCTTATTAATATAATATTTTAAATATAATATGACCTTTTCATAGAGGAAGGAAAATTATTGTTAGATTTCAATGCCCGTTTGCAAGTTTTTGTTTCGTTTTTGCCTCACCTGCATAGTATTAGCATGGGACTAAGAACACCTGTTTACAAGAATATTCATAAAAGTCACATTACTACAATACTGTATACTGCTACTGATTGTATTTTATGAATTCATAATATTGTATTAGGAATGATTCAATTTTCATCATCAATTATTTAAGATTTTTTAATTACTCACACCCACAGCTTCCCCATGTTTTACGAGTTCATTCCGTAAGTCTTGAACGACCCATTTCTGAAAAAGGAGCAAAATACAAAAAGAACTTCTAAGTAAAACTATAAGAATCAATCCCTCGCAAGTAATCAACAGATTTAATAATTATTCTAAACTCCCAATTACAGTACCCACAATTCCATTTCTGCGTCTTCCAATTGAGGGATCATGTCAGAAGTTTATAATTGCCATAGGATATAAGAAAAGAAAATTGAAGGGACCAAATCAAAAGTGCACAGAGACTTGGTAAAATGGGTGTAGATCTGTAATGTTTTTGAAAATAATATTTTTGGATTATGTTAAACCGGATGATTCTGATCCTTGATTTTCTGAATTAAATTAAAATTGAACTTATTAGCAGTAAAAGCCTTTTAATCCTTGTTTAAAGCATAGATCACTGGTTAAACCAATTAAATACAGTTGTAAAATAACAAAGTTGGAATCTTGTCTCTATTTAAAACAACATATTGTAGTAATAAATACATGATGAAAAAATAGAGTTTACACATTTCTGTAATAAAAAAGTATAAAACAACGTGATTGTGCATAATTCTATAATAATACCATATAAGTTTTAAATGAGTCTCTTTAAAAGTCATTGATGTTTTATGTTTTCCCTTTGTATAATTTAATCAAAAAAAGAATTACTTTTTCAAGAACGGAATGCTTTAGATAAAAAAGTAAAATATTCTGAAATAAAAATTTCATAACAGAAAAAAAAAATTACTAAAGACAAAGATTTTTATCTTGTATCTTTATAAAGTTCAAAACAACTCCAAGCCAATGTTCAGTAGTAAACACCCGTTTTTATATAATGGTTTGTTACCCTACAATAATGCAAAAATTATAATCAATACTAACGATGCTGTTCTTTGTTCCTGTACAGTGATGGTTTGATATACTTTTAGGTAGTGTTGTTATTGTCACGCTTCAGTGCATTTACAATTATCATGACAGCCTTTGAAATGGGTACAGCTAATTAGATAGTTTACTCTCCTTTAATAGATTATTTTCGTTCACTGCTTCGTACAGCCAACAAGTAAATATTAAGAGTTTATTCATAGCCAATCATCTACTGTATAATCCTCTATCAATACTTGTGTATTATTTATAAAAAAATAAAACTTTTAACTAAATAGTGGGCATTTTTATATACATTTGTTTTTGTTTATTTCTAGATATTTATTTTTTAAATTAATTTGGTACTTGGGGTAAGGCATGGCGAAACGACCAAGTTGTTGCACAGGAAGCTATTGAAAAATAAGCAAATAAACAACAGGCAATATAAACAAATACAAAGAAAATTTGTCTATTTTGCTTTGGTTACAGATGTCCGACTTTGGTAATTGACCCCCTCTTCCATTTTAAAGCTTATAACAAGTGTACTAATATGAGGCATGTCATGGCAAAACCATCAAGTTGTCGCAAAATTAAAAAATTGAGTTAATATTGATATTACATTAATCTTGTTGTAAGCTTTACAATGAGGGTTCAATTATCAAAATGGAACATCTATAACAAAAGTTATGGAAAAAATAGACAACAATTTCCTTTGTATTTGTTTACATTTACTGTTGTCTATTTACTTATTTCTCAATAACTTCCTTTGCGACAACTTGGTGGTTTTGCCATGTCGTGCAACATATGGTTTCATGGTATTAACTCAATTTTTTAATTTTGTGACAACTTGGTGTTTTGCCACGACGTGCCTCATTTCTTTTTTTGCCAGTATATTCAAATGTACTAAGTATTTCATGTCATAGTTAGGAAAAATCAAACTATCTGCGGTCAAACTTACCTAAGGCTCAGTCCAGACTATCAAATTTTGTTGACAAAAAACTCTGATATGCCTCTAATGTAATTAGATTTACATAGCGCTTTATACACTAGGGTCTCAAGGCGCACATTCGTATGACTTTCTACGTCCCTATATGGTCATTTTGACATCACATCACTACTGTATGAGATTTTTTTTTGTCAAATAAAATTTGACAGTCTGGACTGAGCTTAAGTCAATCTTGGCTAAGTTTTTATTACCACAATAGGTCCTTTGTATGCAAAAATCACAAAAATAAATATACCGCAAAAATTACACCTTATACAGTATCCCAAAATTAATGTTATAATAGAAAATGATACAAACGTTTTCATACAGTGACAACATTATTAAAATGAGAACGTTCATTGTTAACTAATTCATTATTCTTAATTTTCTAATTATGAATAACTTAATGAAAGTTTACAAGCAAGTTAAAAATATTAATCACAACATATTCAACTAAAGTTATCAACTGAGCATAAAATGCTAAAAACCTGTCAAATTTCACCTTCATGGATTAATAGCTCTAATAAAAGAATGATTCAAGTCAAATATACGATTGATACTGCCAAGAACGCATTTACGGATATAAAATAAGATCTCTGTGTAATCCAAAGTTGTCTATTGAAATAGGGGCGATAATTGTGAAAACGCTGTTTTTGCACTCTTCCATCATATATCATAAGATACTGTACCTGACTTTTATTGTTGAAATTTAAGCACAAACATGAAATTTTTCACCAGATGGTGAAAATAAAATTGTTCACTGTGCTTATGGGTAAAGTTAAACTCATTTATTGTTCAAACTATTTTTTTAGGCCAAAACATGGTTTGTACCAGAGTATAGTAGTACATGTATGCACAGTAAAATGTGGCAGTGACAAATGTAAGTCGGAAGTTGCATAGGCCGTTTTGGGATATAGACAAAAAAAAAATAAATGGTTTAGGTAAAAATTTTCCAAAAATTATTTTTCAATAGAATCATGTAGTTTAATCATTAAATAATCAGATGCACTAAATAGTTTTGTTTTTACTTACTCCAAAACATTAAAAATCATGAAGTTTAGAGACCCTATACAACCTGAACGTATAAAAAAACTAAATGTTTTACGCTAGAAATATTAGTGAAATTGACGGCTTGTTATCGAACACGATTCAGGCTGGACGTGGCCATGTTTGGTACAGTCGTAAAGCTAATTTTATAAGCTCAACAATGATTAGTCACTAATTTTGACAAATTAAAATCAGGTTTTTTGGGTGTACACAAATAATATTAACAGCTTCTGTTATCAAAATGGATTTGTTTCAAAAGACTGACTTTCTTGTGTATATTTTTTGATTTTTAACAACTGTGTTACTGTATATTTAATTTACTATGAATGCTTTTTTTTCAAAATAGAATTATCAGAGTGTTAAAACTGCCTTGAGACTAAAGACTAAATTTATGAAACTAAAGAAATATATTTTTAAAAATTATTAGTAAAATCCATGTCAATGAATAAACATGAAGTGTGGTCTATTTATTGTCTTAATTCAATTCAACACAATTTTCCATTTTAATTTTATTCTTTGAATAAAATTGACTTTACATTAAATGCTGAATGAAATGACGGTCAAAAGAACTAGAATTAGACTTGCACCAAGTCGCTTGGTATTTGGTCATTTTTTATAATCTATACAGCACCACCGACCATCACTTGTCAATTTGTACAAGAGACTTGAAAAATCTTCCTCCAGACAGGTGTAATCTTGGACCTTCGTATTTAGCAAGTGGGTGGGTCAAAATAGAATGCACAAATCAAAACTGTTTTAATTTTGATCGATCAAAGATACGCACAGATGACAGGCCTACTAAAGAAATTACACCTAAAAAGTATTCTTATGATTGTTGCTTTGTCCCTTAAGCTGTTTTTAGTCTTCACGCAGTTCCTCCATCACATTGTGTAGACAAAGGCTAGGCCCAGAGGCCGGGAGTAGATGTAATGTTATCACATCATTTTCAAAATCCGTCAGGAAATTTTGGCACCACCAATTTAGGTTGTCAATGGTCATGCATGATGTACTTTAACAGGCCTTGTGAAGAAAGTAAGGAATTAAGTATAAAAAAGCAATGAAAAGTGATTAACCCAACAAAATACCGCCGCAGAATCAAGCAATAAATGTGATTAACCCAACCACAAGGCCTGTGAAACAGGCTACACTTGCATACTCCAAATATATTTTTTTATTCTTTTTTTATCCATATCCAACAGCAATTAAAAGCCAATTACAGGATGGATACTATATCATGCTTATAAACTAAGACTCATTACGAGGCTTAGGCAGTGGCGTTGTTGTCGTAAGAATAATCTTGGGGCTTGGTCAGGATTGAACCCAGGATCTCTGGTTTGGTAGGCAAACACATCAACCACCAAGCTACAGCTCCACTACTAGTGACAAAGCCTGTGTAAATGAAAGTACTACAGTGCACCTTCTTTTTACTGTCAATTCATGAATTTAATGAACTAAAGGGTGACCTATTTTTACACATTTATTCACTGCAAAAATTCAACTGTTGAATTCCATTCAATCACATGACTTGCTAAGCTGATTGAGATGAAGATCATCTTATGGACTTCACACCCAACTGCACAAAGAGAGTAGCAAAATTGAAACAACATCAAATGACAATATCTTATCAACCTCTACTCAATCATCATACATTCATCTCTGAATCACTAAGTCGTAATAATTTTTTTTGTACGACACTGACTTGTGTTGCAGAGGAGTATGCATTTATAAGTTTATGTTTTATGTTAAGAACTCTGTCCTTGAGTTCGCTGGTAAAATCCTATCATAACAAAACCCATTATACTAATTGAATCAGGTGAAAATGACCATTCAATAAGACAAAAGGAAAACAACCATTATTATAATAATTTACCATCAATTGCATTTGGGAAAGTTTGAAAATTGTGGAAGGTGTGTCATAGTTTGAGAATTAAGGTCATTTTGTAATTTTATCAGCTATTTTCATAAATTCAAAGACATATTTAGATCTAAATAAATTGACAACACATGACCAGAATTTTGTTAATTAATAATTTACAGAAACTTTACAGCCAAATTTAAAATACTATGATTACATTATAACAAGATGGGCAAATAATTTTTGTGTTTTCCACTTTCCCTTGGAATCATAATTTTATTTTTAATAGGCATAGTTATTTTCCCAACACTAGCAATGGGGGAACAAATCAACTAAATTAAAAAACGTTTCTATTAAGTGTGGATGCCAACTCCCTATCCCCATAAATTTCAATCAGTTTTAGGATTCAGCAGGTGAAATCGTATAGTGGGTATCAAGTATCAGTAATGTAAATAAGTTGAATGTGAATGGGAAATCTTTAATGCACAGTAAAATAGAACCTATGTGTTATGTATAGAACCTATGTGTTATGTATATCATCATGAGAAGGGTGATGGAACATGTGTGCACACAGCACATTGAGGCGTTGTGCAGGGTGCTATAACTAGTAACAATTTGCAAGTGAAATGCTACAAAGCAAATTTTAAGACATACAAACGTTCCTTAATATAAGACTTATTTGAGTCCTGTGAAAAGAGCAATAAATTAAATATGATAGGATAGACTTATCTAGCCCTAGACTTATAAAGGATAGGGACTATTTGGTTTTTAGCATGGGTTTTGGTAGACCTGACTAGGATATGCCGGGAATTGGGACGCCAGCCGGTATAGACCGGTCAATAAGTTGAATGTGACTGGCAAATCTTGAATGCTCAGCAAAATAGAACATGTGTTACGTATACCATAAGAAGGATGGTGGAACATGTGTTCACACAGCGCAATGAGGCGTGAAGGAAAAGTAGTTTTCACAAACATCGACTTTTACAGCAGCTCATGTGCGAAACAAAAATTGTTATGCATAGCATCCTCCATTGGTCCTGGTAAAATGACTTTTCTTTGATCTACATAATTTCTGCTACTCCGCTCAGTGAATAGTACAATTTTGGGAGGCACCTCTGCTTAGAGGGCTCTTGTTTGAATAAAGAAAAAAAATCAAATATTCAATTATACTGTGAATGATAAGGCATCTAAATGCTATTTTATGTTGATATTGTTCAGATGGAAATTATCTATTCACAACTCTATGATTGATAGCTTGATGGAAGAGTGTAGAGTATTGACAAATGATAATGTAATATAATTTCAGTGAATACCAAAGTATAAAGAGATTTTTGTATGTCTTAAAAATATTAAAACGAATGAATATGGTCAGTATCTAATGAGACCTGATTTAGAAAGCATGACATAGATCTCATCCTGTATGTGACAAGAAAACACACTGTTTAATGCAAAACAAATAAAAAAAAAAATTCAGTTGGTTTTTTGCTTAATTATGTCCCATTAAAAAGTGTCTGCTCATCACTTCTGGATGTGTATAGCCAGTAGCGGCGCCAGGAATTCCCCGACAGCAGGGCAATGCCCCGGGCAGGGGGCATGGGTCCCCCGATAAGTTGGGCAAGTTTAATTTTGAGGTGGGCGTATCCCCGGGTTTTAGTCTGACGAACAAAAATAAAAACACGTTATTTGCTGTGTTTTGCGTGCTTTTTAGCCCGTTTTGGTGTTGAGGCTTCGTCTGTCCCTTGACATTACCCTGCAATGCCCCGACGAAACCTTAATTTTCTTCCCCACCCCCACCCCCCTACTGTGTACAGCTAGTTCATGCTTTCTAAACTAGGTTTTATTATAGAGTTTAGCATGACTCTAACATAAAAATATATTATCTCAAAAAATTGTAAAAAACACATAGACTTTACAATTTTCGGATAATGAAGTTATCCCAAACTTGGCAATTAAGAATTACTAAAAATACAGAAAAAAAATCCTAACCAACCTAAATTAAAAAACAAAAATTTGTCAATTGGCAAAACAATTTTATCTACTGATTCCCGTTCTGATGATGGTGATGTAAATGATGATGATGATGATGACGACAACGAAGTTGAAGAAGATAACATGCTGACAATAATGTGGAAGATGAATATTGTGATGATAGTGCAAATACTGATGATGATGATGATGCTTAACAAAATTTAGTGTATCATAGGAACCATGTCAAAATTATCCTTCTGCAATAACTGCAGTAATTTACAACAATATTAGTTCAGTAGCTACTGGAAACAACATGTCAAAATGATACCTTGTGTCATGCAGTCACCAAAGAAATTATAATTGCATTGGTTTAATGCAATAATTGCAATAGACTTAATAGCAATAGATTACTGCAGTAACTGCAGTAAGAATAACTTTGACATGGTTCTTACCTGTCTATCACTTAAAGCTTGAATTTTCATCTGCTGTTCGTTGAGTTGTTTTCGCAGGTCAGCATTCTAAACGAATGACAAGAAAATTACCTTGCTGTTACAAATATTGATTATAAACAGAAACATGCAATCTGGCTATCACATTTTCTGCATGGATAAAAAAAATAAATTAGATTTTTTAAATTCTAAGATTAAAGAATTCTAAAAATCATGTCTTCAATATTTAAGCAAAATAATTTATATGCATACTGTGGCTCCTCTCACGAACTGGCGAATACACAAATTACTGTGTCAAGTGAATCATGATTAAAGGTTCTCGACACATTTTGAACATAATATTTGTGTGTTAGAAAATGAAAATCCAGCAATAAGTTTTTACAAAAGTCTGGAGAATTATCAGTATCTTTTTTACGAACAAAATTACATTTCTTGCATTTATTTATTAATTACTCGGAGATTAATTAACATAGTTGCCGGTTTGTGTGAACAATTGCCTCTAAAGAAGTTTTCAATTAGTACATCAGTAGTGTGACCATACTGTACACGAGCTACATGGTAACATTGTAGCACACGTGCCTATAAGGCAGCAGTGTCATGCAGATTGCTTTCCTATGGAGGAAGAAACCAAATATTTTTCTCTCAGCTACAGTATGACAAATTGAGATTCGCCACTTTGGGTGGAATATCATTGTATCAAGAAACATGATTCCAGTTACTGTTCAAGCACATGCGTCACATTAATTAATAACTGATTAATCATGTAATCTAATCTGGAAATTGGGAGATGGAATAGAATATTCTGATAATGCAATAGAAAATAGAATGAACTGTACTCTGACACAAAAATCATGTTCATGGTAGGAGCAATGAAATTATTACATTACAGATCGAGAAAATGCAACAATTGGCAAAAGCACAGGCAAAACTAATTTAAAGAAATACATTGATCATAATGCACTTATCAATTGTATTTCCGGCCCCTGGGTACCTGTGGACAGCCGGTAATTGCATCAAAACTGGCCGGGGATTTTAGCAATTTTTTCACCCAGGTATGCCGGGTGTGTATACCTGGAGTTGTCGGAACACAATAAATGTGCCTGAGTGAGCCGGACATGTACCGGGATTACCTAATTGTGTCCAGGTAGGCTAAAATTTGAATTCAAATTTACGAAATGTGATAGGCTCATTGGAAATTTAGCCTCTGATGATTAGTGTCCCAATCATCATCACATATTTATTTTCGGAAACCTTTTTGAGCCGCTCCATGATTTACTTCTTTTTCTTCTTTTTATCTTTTACTTCGTTTTTATTAACTTACATTATTTTTATGAATAACACTTTTAAACCTAGTTTTAATCATACAAATTTAACAAACACATTTACAACATATAAACACTTATTATACAAAAATATTTAATGTGTACAGTCAAAGTCTTCATTAAATAATATTTCAAAATCTTCTCTAATGTTTCAAGCCAAGGTTAGACTGATGAGGCGACATTTACAGCCACATTAGATAGACTCTCTTCATATAGGCTTCTATGAATGGCGGTCTTGGCAAGAAATCCTGCTTTCCACACCCTGTACCTTTTGGTTTCTAAGCCAATTAAGGAAATTACTAGCACATTATTATTGCCCGGCCTGTCCAGGACTTAGCCGGGAATTAGCTACATGTTATGTAAGTCCCGGCCATCCCCGGGTACCCATGGGCCGGGAATACAATTGACAAGTGCATAATTTTTATATTAAAAAAACAATACCATACTGTACTTGTTATACTGTATTTGTTGTATCTCATAACACTTCAAACTAATGAGTGGGTAAGACTCTAATAAATTAACAAATAAATACCAGTTATCGTTAAAAGGTTTCAGCCAGATAGCCCTATTCAGTTCAAGTAGTCAGTAGAAGTTGTCCAGTGCACTGGCAGTAAGGACATGTCAATTTAGTACTTACTAAATGAACTGAGAAGGACTGGTACATGACCAAAACTTTTTCAAGGTAACTAGTATCACCACCGCTTAGTTTGCTGCATTATGTGTTTCTTTATAATTTAACGCTATTTAAATGTTATTTATTATTATTATTACTACAAAATTAATACAAAAGTAACATTCACACTGGATTCTTTTTGGTAAAACTAACAATCTAACTGGTTAGTCACACTTTGTAAACCTTACTCCGGTCACCGGTTAGTTTTCCGGAGAGAAATCTGCTCAGGAAACCTTACTGAGCAAGTTTAACTGGCCAGGAAAGTCCAATACGGACAGCGTGACTCGGGTAAATTTACCAAGTCATATTACAGAATGGCCTTCATTGGTCAATTGTGAAATCCATGAGTTGCGATATTTTTTATTTTTTTATAACTTTCATGTCACATCCAACAGCAAGTTAACTCGCCACTTACAGAATGAGATCTACACCATGCTTTCTAAACCAAGCTTGGGGAGTGGCGTTGTTAAGTCGTGGGAACCAACCTAGCGTTCAGCCAGGTTCGAACCCAGAACCTCAGAAATGGATGGCAAGCATGCTAACCACCAAGCTACAGCGCCACTCCAAATTAATATTAAATGATATGGCTTATGTTACAAGTTTTACTATAGCTTATGGTAAAACTAGCCATGGAAAATAACCAAAGTGCAAACAACAGCAAGGTTTAAATTTTGAAATGTTACCAATGCTCTTAGTAAAATATTCTCTTTTTTAAATCCAGTGCAGCTGTGGCTTTATACACTAGATACCACACACAGGATAACTCTAACTTGAAGGTTGACAATACCATATTTAAACTTATTTTGCTCAATGTGGATTCTAATTTCTACTTTGTTTTTAAGGAGTAAAAAGATTTTAAACAACCAAATTTAAACCTATTTTGAACTATTTGTATGTTAATGATTAGATCTGTAAAATTGTGTTTCAAAGCAAATTATTTTAGTTCTAGCTAGAGGTGTCATTGTTTGTGGGTCAATAAGGAAATTCTTATTCTTGGCTATAACAAATTTATGTTAATGACAATAAAAAAGACTAATGAAGCGAGTAATCAACACTAAACACTGGTTGTTAGGATAAATTATTGTGTATAAAAATTGCAATTTTATACATGGATTGTGTTGCATTTTTCAGTTTTTTTTCATTACATATATGGAATGTTTACCACTTCACATGAAAACCTCTACTTTGGACTTTTATTTCAAAAGAAACAAACAGGATTGTTTGTATAAACTTAAGAAAATACATTTGCTTTTTTTTAAATGCACCGTTTCTTTTCTACTGTAAATACCCATGTTTCTTTTTTTTTTTACAGAATTTTAAGTGAAAATAAATCAAAGTTTCAGATACTATACTGTACAATAATATTGTCCATATACACCTGATCAAATTATTTCTTTTCTTTAAACTATCAAAAAAAACCACAATTGGGTTTAGATGAATGCGCATTAGAAACACTGAGTGGCGCTTTTGTATCAATATGATTTAAAAAATGAAGTCATTGCACTGCTGCTCTTTATACATTGTGTGTAGTCGCATCAAGTTTTATAACAAATTCATAGTGTTTAAATTATAAAAACTCCTTCCCCCTTGTCGAAGATGTCACTTAAGATGGCTGCTTGATGAACTTAACATTACATATTGATACAGCATACAAAAAAACTCACTAAAAATTCCACTTGAGGATAGAAAAATGCAACAAAAACAAACATGTTTGCCGTCTCTGCCATCATCAATATTTTTATCACATCATCAATTCATATACCTGTATTAGAAAGTTTGTTTAACGGTCTAGGGTGTGACATGGCCCCTCCTAATTTACATACTGTATCAGAAATTCAAATACTGTATAAGTTGTTATTTTCGCGGGGGTTTAATTTTCGCGAATTTGAACCTTACCGCGAAATTATCAACTCGCGAAAGTGTAATTTTAAGTTACTACAACTGTTAACATTGTTGGTGGCGCCCTACTCGTCAACCCGGAAGATCGACGCATGACGAACTGTGATGTTGCAGCGGTGCTTGCAATGATGCACTGTTATGTAGTACAGTACGAAAGGTTTGGGAATCTGAAATAAAAAGATAGAAACAGCCATTTTTCTCATTTACTAGGCCT